>JAMZAV010010774.1:0-22723 GCA_024449915.1 Sweltsa coloradensis
AAACAAGTCGATCAAAGAAAAGAAGTCCGGCCGAAATTTAGTCCAAAGCAGAGGGGTTGCCTCTGTGTGCTACCCAGGCTGTGTGCGACCTGCTGTGTGCGTTTGATATTTTAATTCTGTGTGTTAATGAGTGTTAGTTATTTTAAAGTCATTCCAAAAGTTTCTTATATATTTTATCCTTATTTCTAAATCAGTGAAGTGCCTATTTTAACAATAAATATTTACATTTTAAGTCAACTGTGTGCGTGTGTTTTGAAGCTCAACCACCCTGACAACCCCAGATAGTTCCTTGATCCCTATTAAATTTATAGTGATTGAGATGAACAAGTATTAATATCTAACAACGGCATATCCGATCTTGATGAAAATTTGACAGGACCTTCGAAATCTCTGAACTTAGACTTGCTACGTTTTTGGGTACAATCGAAGAAATATTTCTCATGAATATCGTACTTTTACGATTTTTTTCGATTTTTAGTGCGATATTTTCGTGACATTTGAGCCGATTCTGACCAAACGGTGGAGCTATAACGTTCATATTTCACATAGACATTAAGGTTATGGTAATGTATTGCTTTCTGAAAGAAAAAATTGAAAAAGTTAGCCAGAATCTATAGAAATAAAGCTTTTAATATAAGTTTTTTGATTTTTAGTGTGATATTTTCGTGACATTTGGCCAATTCTGACCAAACGGGTGGGGCTACAATGTTCATATTATACATGGACATTAAGGTTATGGTGATGTAGTACCTTTTGAAAGTAAAAGTTGGGAAAAGCTAGCCAGAATCCATAAAAATAAAGCTTTTAATATAAGTTGTTTACGGTAAATAATACCAATTGACAGTAACAATAGAAACTTTACAACAATCACCTACAATGCGTAGGCAGCAAAATAAAGCACTTGCAAAAGTAAAGATATCCCACGCCAACTAAAATCTTTAAAAAGCTCATCCATCAACGCGGCGGGACTTTAGCGTTTTCCTAGTTATTAATTAATTGTCAGTTCCTGGACGTGTGGTTTCTTCCAATGTATCTTTCACAAATTTATTTACAAATCCTATCTTAGGGATTGGTATTACTGTTACCATACTTAGGCTATTTGATTACAGGCGGCCATCGAATAATGGCTGCACCCTTATTTTGATTTTTGACCACTCAAATTTTAAAGAAGTGGATATAAATAAATGCTATGTTTTAAATGGCTTCACATAATGGCTACACCCCACTTTTGATTTTAAATTTGCCGATACCTACATGGTGTTGGTTTCGTGTGGCTCGTTGGTCTTGTGGTTAGCGTATCTCCTTCCAATGCAGAAGGTCCAGGGTTCGATTCCCACTAAGGTCAGAAGTTTTTAATCTTCTGAACAGTTCTTGTCTTAGGAATTTGTAAACGGTGACTTTGGAGCCGCCCTAGCAACGAGGCACATAATAAATTTAAAGTGGTTCTGAATCGGCCTTGTTGATTCTGGCGTTAATTTGCGTGTGTTTGCAACTGTCCATACCACTGACTGCTATACTTCCTATTAAAAATATTGATCTTTGGTTGGTTATCGCTCACTCGTCGATTGGGTTGCCAACCGTCCGGAATTTCTCCGGACAGTCCTGATTTTGATGCCTTTGTCCGGAAAGAGGAATTGCCTCATTCCGGACGGCACTTTGTCCGGAATTTGTGAAAAGTCATATTGTACTACATTTTATTGAATTTTAGAGTATTGCAGTGAATATGTGTTTTTTCTCTCTCTAAAGTTGGTACATCAGTTGGTTTGGTAATTTGGAATAAAAGTTAGTTTCTTTCATGTAGCCGCCTTTCCGTAGTCCTACTTCTAGCTAGTCATGCTCGAGACTGCCCTGTCCCACTACCACCCCTTTGTATTGTATGCGCATTGGCGAGGCGCAGGCGCTACTTGAACTCCGCCGGCCAAGGCCAATGTAACTCAATCAGCACTGGCAGCGCAAGCAGAAACAAAAGATTTCAGTTTAAACTAGCAAATGGTACCTACGGACCACGGTAATTATATAAATCATCATTAATTAAACGAGGTAGCGGAGCGACCGAGTGGTCTCCATTCAACTCGAACGGTTCTCATTCTGTGATTCTGTCTGTCTATCTGTCTGTCTGTACGTCGAAAATCAGCCGAACCGCTAAACAGATTGGGCTGAAATTTTAAACAGACATCCGGTACGAAATTATTTAGAACTGCTAACAAAAACAACTAGATCCATTGCCGATTTAATCCTACAATAAATAAAAATGTGATTTTTAAAATATCGATAGCATTTGTTTAGTAGCAGCTATCGGGACCACATCTACGTGGCTTGCATGGCCTATTGTAAGCATTAAGCCTACCACACGGAGGGTTTGAGGTTCGATACCCGTAAGCTCGAACTTTTTTTATATTTTTACACCCACATATTATTTTTTGAGGGGTGTTAAATGGGAAATAAAACTTAGGTGATTTTGTTTTATCTTGGAAATTTGTTAATGTTTCACGCTAATATGTTTTAAACACGATTCGCATTTCAAATGTTCAATTTAAATATATAGGGAAACGCCAAAGTCATTGTTAAACGAGTGAGTGAGCCATTGTGTTGAGTACCCGGTATCATTCCTCATACTGGGCTAGATCCTTAGGTATTGGGAGGAAAGGGGATGTTCCCGGGTACTCAACACTTGGCTCACTCACTCACTCGTTTAACAACGACTTTGGCGTTTCCCTAGTTTTAGGAAATAGTTTATTGTTCAACAAAATATAATAATACCTAATAATATACAAATTGGATAACGTTAAAGTGGATTTCATTTTTTATAACTTTTAACTATATTTTATCTTTCCAAAATGTTTTTACGTAATAAATTAAAAAAATGCTAGAATTAAATTGTAAGCTTTGTTATTATAATTTGTAATTAATGTATGAGTTGATCCCAGATTCCAATCCAACGATATGCCTATATCAAAGTCATTGAATCTTTAAATTACGTATCCGGCTGTTTGAAGGTTAAAAGGGTCCAAAACATTTTCGCTCCGGCGGCTGGGGCTTTGCCCCAGACCCCTTGTGTGCCCACTAAATTTGGAGCTTCGTCCGGAATTCTAGTTGACCCAAGTTGGTAACCCTATCGTCGATTGCGTCGGGGCCTACAGGGGTGGCTTGGTCACTTTGGTTTACTGTCCTCCACTGAAAATCAGTTATATGACTGAGTGAGTACTCTAAATACAAATTTAATTTATTTATTTATATAATAGACAAGGTACGGAGCAAAACAATAAGAAACAAACTAGGAGTGGAAAGTTTACGAAATAAAATAGGAAAAGAAAGACTTCGATGGTATGGGCACGTACAAAGAATGAAACAAGATAGAATACCAAGAAGAGAATTTGAACGCACATGGGGAGGAGTAAGAAAGGTTGGACGCCCAAGAGATAGATGGAGGGACCAAATAAAATGAAACGTTGAAGAAAGAGGGAAATCATGGGAAAGAATTAATGAAGAAAGACTCTGGGAGGATAGAAAGAAATGGAGAGAACTGGTAGAAATGCCTGTCATAGAAGACATTGAAGTAGATGAGGAGGTGTTGAGCCTGGCTAGCAAACACTGAAAGTCCACAGCCCGAGAAATTGGTGATACCTCACCCCCCGACCTGACTTATGTTGGAACCGGGTGTTTGATTATTATTATACAGTCTAATAAATCCCGTATGTTTGTAGGCCTCTAGCCGACTCACCCAGCGGCTCCTTGATGTGACCCTTGCGGCCGTACCGCGTCGTCAACTCGACAGGTTTGAACCAGGTGACGTCCTCGCGGTTGAAGAACATGAAGCGCACGACTGCCGACCGCTTGAAGATCTTGAAGGGATGGCCCGAGAGAACGACACGCTTCGTGATGATGCGAGACGGGTTAGCTGATAGAACGTCTCCAGATCCCACAAGCTCCTGGTGACAATTACAGTTTTATTTAGACACATTAAACAATACAAATACACATTAGGCCTACACAAGTATAAGTTTAAACAATACAAATACACATTAGACCTACACAAGTATAAGTTTAAAAAAGACAATCTGTGAATATTGTGTTGCCTGATTTACACAATAATTACAATATCATAAAAATAACAGAAAACTACATAATAAAATAAGATAGCTAACATTAAAGGGTAATCAAAATATAATTAGCCATAATTAATAAGATATATCATACAGGTCTACATAACAAAACAATATTTTATTTTTTCCTGTTAATACTATGAGTGTGCAAGTAATTTAAAAGATGTGAATTGGAATTGAGTTAAATCTCTCTACACTAACTGAGGAAGGTCACGGTGGACCAAAAGGTTTTGATTATGTAGTTTATTTGTTTATTATTAGTGTATTTGTGATCATGCTACCGTAACTTTCGCGGCACGCCTACTCCATTTAAGGTAAGCTGTTGGCACTCTATTTCTTTATGTCATTCACTTGGGTAGTAGTTTAATAGCAACTCACAATCCCTTACACAACTTAGTCAAATTTAACCAGTTAGCTTTATCTTGACGGAACTCCTCCATGGTATAGTGGTAAGTTTTCACGCCCTGAACACTGGACATGAACAGTAGGGAGAGGAAGGGACATCAGATTCATAACATTCGTATTTAGAGTCGACCCACTCAGTCACAACTCATTTTCAGTGGAGGACTTTAATGTAAAGCTGACCAAGTCACCCCTGTAGGCACAGGCGCCATCAATGAGCAAACAATGGCCCACCAAACATGTTGGACATGACTCCCACTTGCGGGCGACGCAAGAATCAACAAGCTTGTGTTGGAATCCGAATACCGTATGAAATTGAATACAAGCCTACCTTTTGTACACATTTTTGCAGATCATAAAGACACCTCGGCTTGGAGTCAATGGCAAACATATTTTATTTAGGTACACAACACCATTTTCTTTAATCAACTTTTACTTTGGTTGGCTTGCATTCGGTATCAGCTTGCAATCGAGTAAATACTATAAACTTTAGCATATTACTTGTATGTTCAGTTCGGAGATGTTAGGAGAATGGAAAGAGAGATATCGCCGAGGAGAATGATAGAATTGGATTCTTGTAAGAGGTTTGACTCCTGGGCAGCAGGAAAAAATGCAAGCAATTACGATGGCAAATTGAAGGCCATAAAGTTGGCATTGGAGAAGATAAGCGAACATCAAGATAAGAAAATAGTAGGGCTGTGGGGAGCCTAGAATTTTTAAGTCGAGCCGAGCCGAGTATTAAAAAAAAGCTTGATTTTCGAGCCGAGCCGAGCCGAGCTTTTCAAAAAAAAAAAAAAAATTAAAAAAAAAAATTAAAAATGGTTAGGCTACATATTTTCTAGGGATGTCATCGGGTACCCGGTTCTAGAAATTACCCCGAGCCAATTATAAGATCAGGGTATTTTTCGCGACCCTTTTTTTAGGCTAATTCACGGGTTATTATTTTACGCGCTACGTCGATGCGATCTTTGAACTTTCCCGCGGAGCCCTGCCCGCTGCCTGCAGTCGATAAAGAAGACCCGGGGAAACTTCCTTGTCGACTCTGCTAAAGAGTAACTCGAGTTGACAACCCAGAGCGCGTTGTAAGCCAACACGTGACACCTGCGCAAACTACGTGCGCGTTCGGTCAATCCAACCACAACCAACTCAACTCACAGCTGACGAAGAACAAAGATGCTCGGTGTGGAACTAGTTGGAAGAAGAATTATTGCGATGTGATCATGTTTCTACGATCACAACGCATTGGATTGTTGTTCCTTGGCTTATCTCCTTTCTTTCCTAGGCTTATTTTGCGACGAAAGCTTCAGCGCGGGCGATAGTGTGATAGGTTTTCCCACATGAGAGAGACACGTTTGCAGCCTAGGCCTATCGCATTCTCTGCGTCGACCGTCGAGTCGGGCTGTTGATCGCTGGCTCAGGCTGCCGCATTCTTCCGCGAAAGTCTTTGTTGACAAGACTGTCTGTTGAGTGTTGATGAAAATGAGCGCGTGTACTGCGTGTTTTGTAGGATCGGCTCGAATAAATTGAGAATAAAGCCAAGCTCGGCTCGGCTCGGCGCGAGCTCAAAACTGAAGCTCGAAAAAGCTCGAGAAATCGAGTACTCGCACAGCTCTAGAAAATAGTGATAATGTCGGACTCTAAGACAGCAATTCAGGCCATTGTAAGTAAAGAGAGGGTGGATAATGAGGTGAAAGAATGCAAGGTACTGCTGCTAAGGCTTTACTATGATGCCAGAGAGGTAGTGCTGCAATGGATTCCAGCACATTGTGAAGTGTATGGTAATGAGAAGGCAGATTACCTGGCAAAGAGAGGCAGCAAAATGCCCCAAGTAGTCAAGAATCTGTCATATTCATCGGTAAAGGCACATCTTAGCACAGCAACCAAGAGGAGAGTGCAAAAAGAGTGGATTGATAAAGGGAAAGGGAAAGCATGGCAAGAGATAACTACTGGAAATGTCAAACATCATGAAAATAGACGAACAGCTACTGCACAGTTTAGACTTCAAACAGGACATGATCTGCTTGCAAAGCACCTACATCGGATAGGAATCACCGATAGCAGTACCTGCGGTCTATGTGGGAAGGAAGAACAGAACAGAGAGCATCTGATGAGATGTTCAAGTCTTAAAGACGAAATTGATGCCCTTCCACTCGGCATGAACTATGAGGAAAAAGAAACCTGTCTCTACTGGAAAACCAGGAATGCATGATGGCCCAGTAAGCCAAAAATGCGGGCATATGAAAAGAAGAAGAAGAAGAAGAAGATTCTAGGTAGGAGGCCAAGGGGCCGGATGGTGTGAGGAAAGGAAGAGACTGGAACTTGGTGGAAAAGGAAGAGTGGAGGATTATCTAACGTCGTTTACCTGCGTCTCGTCCTTGTTCTCTGCGAACACAAGCACGGAGCACGGAGCGAACATGACGGGAGCGTACACAGAAGCCACCACAGTCGAACCCGGCTGCCAGAAGCGTTCAAACTTGTGCTTGTTGCCATTGGTGTGCTGGCTGAAGATGGGCCTGTGCCTGGAACAGTTAAGAGAAGCATTTTGGCTTAAATTCGCTCTTTTTTCAAGAGAAATAGACATTATTATTATTATTATTTTATTGGATGTATTTCATACAAACTCGGTTAAAACCGGAGAACATGTTGTACGGACTTACGTCAAGTACTTCCATGTGTACCTATTACATACATTATTACTTTTGTCTTAACTCTACTAAAATAAGTCATTTATAAATTCTAATATTGTTTGTAGATGATGTTTTCTTTCTGCTGTGTACGGTCGTGGCCGATTTCTCGTCGCCATCCTAGCATTTGCTCTTCGGACTATGGGAAAACCACGAAAACCATGTCAGGATGGAAGCTGTCTCGAAATCTCGAAGTATCATTCTTAGTTTAGAAATTTACGAACTATTCTACACGTGTTGAGTATTTACTGCCTTTTGAGTCTCGATGTATACATTGGGTTGAAGATCTAGTTGTTTAATGCTTTCATGTAGCTTCTTCGGTATGATGCCGTTGGCTGATATATAATGAATGGGATTGTATTTACCTTTTTCTGTTTCCACATCTTCTTGATCTCAATTGCAAGTTCACTATACTTGTCAATTTTTTTCTTCCACGTGGTCTCGACGTTATGGCACATTGGGATAGCAACGTCGATAAGGGTAGTTTCTTGTTTCTTCTTGTCAATTATTATTAAATCCGGTCTGTTGTGATGTATCGTTTGGTCTGTTATAACTGTGCGGTCGTAATATAATTTGTAATCTTTACTATCTAGTACTTTCTCTGGTTTGTATTTGTAGTAAGGTGTGTGTGTGTGTCAATGAGGTTGTACTTGATTGCTAGTTTTTTTTATGAATAATGTTAGCTACTTGGTTATGTCTGTAGAGGTAATCTGTTTGACATAGTGACTTGCACCCGGATATGATGTGTTCGATTGTTTCACCCCTTGCACTACATTTTCTACATTGATCGTTTACTGTCGCATCTTGTATTATGTATTTTTTATAATTGTTCGTCGCAATCACTCTGTCTTGAATAGCCATCATAAAACCTTCTGTTTCTCCAAATAGTTCCCCGTTGTTTAACCACCTATTTGATGCTTTAATATCTACGTGACCTTTGTGTAGTTCATCATAATGTCTCTTGTGTAGGGTCTTTTCTGAGAGACGTAACTCTTTTGAAGCGTCAGTTATGAGTTTCCCTTGTAGATTGACATTTTCGTTTGCTAGATTGAGTGGAGTTAATGATTTGTCAGCTAGCACTACAGCCCTATGAAGTGTGGATTGGTTGCTCTTTGTAAAAAAGTATTTTCTTAAAATTTCTATTTGTTTATAATATAAGTTGTTCAGATCAATTAGGCCCCGTCCTCCTTTTTCTCTTGGAAGTGTCAATCTCTCTATTGCTGATTTAGGATGATGTATTCTGTGTTTGGTAAGTGTAGTACGAGTTTAAATTTTCCAACGCGTGGATGTCTGTCTGCGTCCATTTAATGATTCCGAATGAATATGTCAGTACTGGTACAGCATATGTATTTATTGCTGTGATCTTGTGTTTTTACCGTTTAGTTGCGTCTTGAGGATAGACTTTAGTCGTTTCTTGTATGTATCTATCAATTTTGCTTTCATAACTTTATGTTCAATTCTGGCAGCTTGTGCAAATCCTAAATATTTGTATACATCGTTATCGTCCATTATTCAATCCTATTTCCATCATCTAGCTGGAACTCTTCTGCTTGTGTAACCTTACCCTTTTCGATATGTAGCGTCTTACATTTGTCTACTCCAAACTCCATGCAGATATCTTGACTAAATTCTAATGTTGTATTGACTAGACTGTTTAGTTGAGCAAAATTTGATGCATACAACTTTAGGTCATCCATGTAGAATAGGTGGGAAATTGTGTGACATACACATTATTGTCCTTAATTTTAAATCCGTATGTCGATTCGTTAAGCATATGTGACAGTGGGTTTAATGACAGACAAAACCATAACGCACTTAATGAGTCACCTTGGAAAATGCCCACGTTTAATTTGTATTGGATCTGTAGTTATCTGCTGTGTTTTTCATATTTAGTTTTAGTGTTGTTCTCCATGTCTCCATTACTGTCTTCAAAAGTTTACAATTATTGGGTTGATTTTATATATTTGTAAAATCTGAATAAGCCATGTGTGTGGTGTTGAGTCAAAGGCTTTCTTGTAGTCAATGTAGTTTACGTGAATATTCCTTTTCTTATTGTGTGCCTGATTCATTACAGTAGAGTCAATAATAAGTTGTTCTTTACATCCCTGTGAGTTCTTACAGCATCCTTTTTGTTCCTCGGCCATGATATTGTGTTCTTCGCAATGATTATATACTTTATTTGTTATGCATGAAGTCAATATTTTATATATAGTTGTAGACATGTAATTGGCCGATATTTACTTGGGTTCTTCGTGTCATTGTCCTTTGGTTTGAGAAAGGTTACTCCTTCAGTAAAGAATTCGGGTATTTCTTTAACTCCATTTATAAACTCGTTGAGACATTTTCTAATTTGATTGTGAGTAGTATTGAATTTCTTATACCAAAAATTTTGAATATTATCATTACCTGGTGCTTTCCAGCTATGTGTAGCACTGATTGTCGACTTTAATTCATCAATAGTTATACCTTCGAATCTCATCTCATTAATATCGCTCATCCTAGCTATTTCATCTTGAATCCATTGTGCATCCTGGTTGTGTGCTACCGGGTTACCCCATATTCCTGTCCAAACTCTTCTATCTCTGTCTTAGTTGGTGTTCATTTCCTATTATTTCTTCGGTACTAGATAGTTGTTGGTAAAACTGTTTTTCCTTTTCTTTAAACATTCGGTTTTGTTCTTTTCTAATACTACATTTTTTATATCTTTTTAATCTCTTAGCTAGAGCACTTACTTTTTGTTAAGTGTATCCAAATATTCGTGAATGAAATTCGTTAAGTGTTTCATGCTTTGCATGAACCTTGAATCTTTCAATATATTTTGGCAGTATCTTATCACATTTTTAGATCGATTACCCATTCGGTATTGTTCCAGTCACCGATATCTCTCCTAAACTCACCGATTCTCCCAACTAGTCGCTTTTCCCATTTCGCACTTTTCTTCTCCTGTTTTGTCATTGAAGATGTTGCAGATTTTACCTTTAAGCCCAAATATCTAACCACTGCTACAGCGGCACAATAAATTGCCGCATGAACGTCTGCAAATGATAGTTCGTCTTGTGTGTAATCTGATAAAATATGTGTGTTCATTATGTGTACCGCTGTCTTCATTTCCTTTGAATGCTTGGGTTTAGGTATGTATGGTCTTCTGTTTGGTTGTATGTGCGCAAACTCTGACATGGCTGTTGTAAATGCTAAAGCTAGGATGTTCTTTAGATTGATCATGTCAGGTGTATTTTTCTATTGCGTTATGCATATCTACCTCTTGTGTTTGATCGTCTAGTTGTTCTGGGTATCTTGATCTTCTTGGTTGGTTTGGTATTTCTAGTGGTTCTGGACGTTCTGGTAGGCCTGGACGTTCTGGTAGGTCTGGATGTTCTGGTAGGCCTGGACGTTCTGGTAAATCTTGATGTTCTGGTTGGTCTGGACGTTCTGATAGGTCTGGACGTTCTGGTTGGTCTGGAAGTTCTGGTGTGTGGTATTATTATTATTATTATTATTATTATTATTATTATTATTATTATTATTAAGTTATTTTGTGTCGTGCATCTTAAACTCCAGACAAGGGTACTAAAATATCTTTCAGTTCAGCTGGGCTACGTTAAAGGGATCGTTCACCTCTTATGTAAAGGTGTACACAGCTATCTATTTACCTAAGTAGACTCCATTTACAACAATTATTGACCAAAAATAATCGTAGTAACGCTAAATTAATTGTTAAATGTGCAAATATATTTCGTTCATCTTCCCCACTTATCAGTCGTGGCAACAGTGCACGAATAGCGGCCGGCAGAGTGTCGAGTGTCGAGGCGAGCTGCGTCATCTTATTGGGCTATCACTTAGCTTGCGACGCGACACAAGCCTTGAAGGAGGGTGGGGGATAAGACATTGATACTCGGTTTTAAATTAGGTCGAAACAAAACACATGTGCATCTCTCAACCCGACTGAGATGGATTTTGTAATTTCTGGATTGATTTACATAACATGTACATCTGTTATTCACACAAAGCAAAATACTAATAATACGCCTATACGCGTTTCCAAGCAAAGGGGTTGCTACTGGTGGCGAAAAATGCAACTGTTCAATCAGTGATAGTCGGAGGAGCGCGCTATGTGCTTACCTGAAGAACACATGTCATTCCGCGTTTGTCACTTATAAATAGTACAATCACAGGTACATTGTCGTTGCTCTCCGAAAATGTTGTTAATTGATGATAATCAAAAGTATGGGGTGACACCAAAAATTTCATAAAATCGCTCTACAGTATGCGGATTCGAGACATGGTTCACCAGAATATATTACTTTTTCAGAACTTAAGCCCCATGCCACACCCCAACCCCCACCCACCCCCATGAGACACCCGATGATGGCATTTGTATATCCATATTACAATGCTCTAATTGTGATATCATAATATAATACATTGGTATTTTATAGGCTATAGACTAATATAGGCTAACATATAGTACGATAATACAAATCCAAATTCAAACCTCCAAGACAATGTTCACAACTCATAGTAAACCCACCACATACAGTATGCTTCGCTTCTTATGCACCTATTTAATTGAGATAAAACTTCTTTAGTTTTATTATGTAATTTACAATATAAATAAGTCATAATAATATAACAAACTATAACAAAAATACTAATAATTGTATTTTGGGCTTATGAACAAGTCTCAAACGTCTTTTTCTACTTATATAATTAATGTAGGCACTACACATATACCGTTTACCGTCCTTGTTCATTATACTCATAATTATACATAATATCATAAAAATAAGATTATATATTATTTACAAAGAATAAGTATAATGAGCTGACCTACAAGATTTTAAAGCTTGTCTGCAGAATGACGCGGCATGCCATTGTTGGAACATACGAAAACATATAAAATAGGCACCATACAGCTATTCAATAGTCCTACTTTTACTAAAAATGTATTATTAAAAACAAAAACATTTAGTCCTAAGTGTATAGAAGATAAATATATCTAGGCCACTCCGATTGCCTTGTACAATTGAACAAACAATGTAGAAACGGGCAAACCAGTGGTAGGGCTATAATTTGCTAGAAGCTCTTTTGATTTTTTAGATATCAAGTAAATTATTGAAATACAATTAGTATTGGTATGGGACAACATTTAATGGGCGCACAATATGCAATCGAATCTTCATCATTCACCAATTATTTGATACACTTGTTTTCTGCTTAATATTTTAACAGAGTGGTTTGTTCTTTTCGAGCTAATAAGCATTCAAATAATCTCAATTATTTATATTGTATTTAAAAATGCCATTAAGATGTGGGAAATACACAGCCCTGTAGTACCAAATATTATATCACTCGCCGCTGCGCCCGTGACATTTACGTGAGGCGGCGATCTACAGGTTCTAAAGAAGAAACTAAATATCGTTCACGACTTCTGTGAAAGATAGCGTGTTTTGCGCATCGCAGTCCATTCATTTTCGGCGGGTGATTCGAAAATACCCTAATTCTATTGGGTTTGTCTTAAGAATCAGTCTGAAGTTCCCCCCCCCCCCCCTACACCTACCGTCCTGGATCACAACAATAACTGAGTCGCCCGACGACCCGACAAACCTTCTATAATCCTCAGGTATAGAATACCTCGGTGTTCCTCATTGTGCAAAAGTAAATACCATCTCGAAACTAAAATGCGGGGTTAGATAAGTTATCGTTTTTCTCAATTACAAATTCATTGTCTTATTTAAATTTTTCTAAGCAATTTTCATTTTTTTGCGAAGTGTTTTATGTTAATTTTAATGGAATATTCAATATACAATATATCAAATTAGTTATGTTATTTGTTCTTCAATCCCTCTTAAAATTGAGGTACAAGTTCGATTCAAAAACATTTTGGCCTAGTTATGACTTGTAAATAGACTACACTATATATAATCCCCAAATGTTGAAATTACGCGATTTTAACTATCACTTATAAGAGTTGCCCTTAAGGTATTGTCATTTTCCATCTGGAATGTAAATTGCAACCTACAGTGACAGAGTCCTAAAATCTCTCTATTGTATAGCGCTTGGGCAACTCAACCTTTTCAAGACAAATTCCTTATTGAAGGTTACGCTGGACCCTCTGGAGCATTTGCGGTCCTGTTATAAATTATGGTATTGCGCAAACTTAAACAATCATACTATATTATTTTTCAATCTTACACTTTATCACACTTTAGCACTTATCACGTTAATTTTTCCAATTTAAATTTTTAATTTTTAATTAATTTTTTATTCTTTTCTTCGTTCTGTTTTTACTATTACTATCATTCATTTATTCATGTGTTCCATGTATTTCTATTCGTATTTTCCTCTGTTTCATGTAATTTAGTTTAAAGTTAGTATAAAGTTTCGTTAGTAATAGTATTATTATGTTACAATGCACAATGTAAAATGGCCTATGCTGTATTTGATGTCCAGTGTTATGAATAATAAATAATAAATAATTAAATGATACAGTCGAGTCAAAATGGACTACAGTACTACACGACATTGTCTATCTTGCATATGGTTTCCGGTTGTTTAGGTTTTTGTGTGCGATTGTAGCTTTAGTTTCAAATAAATGTGTTTATATACTATTCATGAATTACAAAATTCGTATTCATTATGTTCACCTTGTTACCTGATCCTGCGTCCTCGTTGTATCCAGATGTTCTGCAAATATCTTGTTGTAACTGTATTATCCATAATATAAACTAAAAAGAGGCATACAATATTACATTTGGTCCCCTTGTAAATAAGATTGTCGGTTGCATGATGTTGAAGTTGCAAGTCAATGAAAGAACAAGCGGTGACGCGGTGCGAGTTCTCATTGTGTCAAAAAAAAAGACTTTGTGGGATGAAGCTTAATATGTGCAATAATAACATTTACGTGACGCTAGTTCGTCCTCTGTCCGTGTGTATTTAGCTCTGGCATCTGCACACGCCGGGCTATCGACTCTCATAGCGCTGCCGAGCCCACTTCGATTGTACATTGTTTATTGTTTGGGGGAGGGGTATTTGTCACCAACCCTCTTTGCCTTATTCTATGTGCTATAATTACCAGTGGGCGCCTTTACGTTTTTGGTGGGCCACATATACGCTGAAAATTTCCGGGGCCCATGCTATTCACAATCAATCATATGAATATTTATTTGAGATGCGATTAAAGTGAGACACAAATTATAAAAATATTTTGGACTACAAATTTATATTTAATACGATGTAAATGTAAAACGTAAACAAATCATAACACTCGACTTCACACAACGGAACAACCAGGGACAACATCACTACAAATTTTTTTCCACCACGTGTTGAGATAAGTCACATAATTTGTGCTTGAGCCGATATGATTGATGATGATACAACATTTGGCTCTTTTCCCATTGTAATCATGGATTATTTTTATGTAAGTACTATACAAAATTGGAGTTTATCTAGAGCGATATTAGGGCGGGGGGGGGATGCGATGCTTAGGCGACACCGAACTCCGGCCCTATATACACCTACAAGAGTTGGGGGTTTTCAGCTATCTAGCACACGCCGCCCCGAAGAGTTACAATCTTTGAAACTCGGTATATGAACCTGGTAAATGTGGTCCATACATACCAAAAAAAAAATCAACCCGATCCGACAACTCGTTTCCTGTGTTAAAAAAGGCTCTCAACATCGTCAAATTCCTTAAAGCTGGCTGGGTGGGTGGGTGGTGCAGTTCTCCGCGGAGAGTTTCTTTATCCTACAGAGAAAACGTTATATCTTTGAACTATAAAACTTTGACCACACTTAGGTGTATTCAGACCAGTGCTTTTCATTCAAACCAAATCGCAGTAACAGGGACTCGAGAAAATCAAAATTGATGATCAAATACAAAACGAGGTAATTACCACGCATGGTAATTTAGTACAACTTGAATTTTTAACATGCTAATTAACATTATAAATATATTGCGTCCAAACACAAGGGGCTAAATTGGATGACCATGGGCCCAAAATGACAAAAACATATCTGAACTTTAAGAAATGAAAAATCATTCAAAGAACGCTACCACATAGGAGTATGTTTCAACGTGGAATACATTTTTCATATCATCTCAGATCTTTATCACTTTTTGAATATGGAAAGCAAACTTGGTTAACGTGGGTACCGGAAAAAAAACAAACTATCAAAAGTAATGGTAATGTACCCGTACCTCTTATGAATACTACCCTATACGGAAAACGGTTCATCTAGAACTTTGAACTTGTGGGGGCCACACTCGATGTACCTCATATAACAAAAAACGGGCAAATTGGGAACCAGGAAAATCAACAATCAAAATTCAAAATCAAACACCGCTAATTACTCAAGGCGTAGTTAATTTGTACAAGCTGAAATTAAACATGCCTCTTAACCATATATAAAATATCACATTGCTTATGCTAGTGCGTTGGTCTTGTTGTTAGCGCGTATCTGCTTTCCAATGCAGAGGGCTCAGGTGTTCGTGATTCCGCTAAGTCCGAAGTGTTTTTAACTCTGATTTGGACTTAAGTCTATCAGTTCTTGTCTTAGGAGTTTTGTAAACGGTGACTTTGGAGCCGTACTAGCAAAATCACAAAATGCGTATTACTCGGCGTAGTAATTTGTATACAAGCCCTTGAAATTAAACATGCTACTTAACCATTATAAATATCTAGAACTTATGCTAGTCGTTGGTCTGTGTTGTTAGCTATATCCGCTTCCAATGCAGACGGGCCAGGGTTCGCTCCCGTAAAGTCAGAAGTTTTTACTCTGATTTGGACTTAGAGTCTATCAGTTCTTGTCTTAGGAAGTTTGTAAACGGTGACTTTGAGCCGTCCTAGCAAAATCAAAACGCGTAATTACTCAGGCCGTAGTAATTTGTATACGCACTTGAATTAACCAGCTCTTAACCTTATACAATATCTAGTGCTTATGCTAGTGCGTTGTCTTGTTTGTTAGCGTATCTAGCTTTCCAATGCAAGAAGGGCCAGGGTTTCGATTCGCTCAAGTCAGAAGTTTTTCAACTTCTGCTATATGGACTTAAGATCTATCAGTTCTTGTATATCTTAGAGTTTGTAAACGGTGTACTTTGGAGCCGTCCTAGCAACTAAGGCACCTACATAATTTTCAGAGTGTTGTTCTGATCGGCCTTGTGATTCTGCGTTCATCCGCGGTGTTCAGCACTGTCCATACTACACTGATTGATATATTTCCTATAAAAAGATCCAGAAATCTTTTGGTTGGTTATCGCTCCACCGTCGATGCGTCGGGCTGCAGGTTGGCTTGTCGCTTTAGATTTAAGTCCCCACTGAATCAGTATATACTGAGTGGGTAAGTCTGTAAATCAAAATTTTATTTATTTATTTAAGGGGTATCTTTTGGACCGTGGGCCCAAATGTAAAAAACAACTTTGAACTCAACAAATTTAATCATTCACACCTTGATAGCGAACGACAACACAAAGATGTATTCACCAAATACAAAATTTTGTAAAAAAAAACGGCAGCCAAGCCCTTCCAAAAGTCCTCCGGCTGTGAATGCTGTGAGATATTTAGAATTGAGCCAAGCTTTTATTCTTTCTCCCTAGTTTTCGCTTTTAAAATAAGTAAATCATTTCGCCTGTTGGACGTAGCGCCAAGCCAACGATATTTTGTGGTAACAAGTAAAATTTTTAACTCGCAATCATAAAAATTGCTTGGCCATTGATTTTGGTTTCATGGCCAGCCATTTTGTTTATGATTTCGAGTTTAAAAATTTTACTTTTTTACCACAAATCTTGGCTTGGCGCGCGTCACAGGCGAAATGATCTTACTTATTTAAAAGCGAAACTAGGGAGAAAGAATAAAAGCTTGGCTCAACTTCTATAATCTCACAGCATTCACAGCCGGAGACTTTTTGAAGGAGAGCTTGGCTGCCGTTGTTGTTTTTACAAATTTTTGTATTTGGTTGATCTTATATACTAAAAGGTATGGGCCAAATGTCCATAACCGTATACTAGCCACCTAGCTGTCCCCGTTAGGGACAGGTAAACCACAATAAACTAACTCTATATTTATGACCATACACCTGGGCTGTGAATAAATAGCAGATTTCAACGAGTAGTTTTAACAACCTTTACAATGATGTTCAAGAGGATACTACGTGATATTACTTAACATTGGTCAAATATACACAGTCTTAGGTTAGAGATAGTTCAAGTCTCCTACAAATTTTAGTTACGAATCGGAGTAGCCGAGTAGCAGGTATGTGTTAGAGAACGAGAAATTCTGAATTTTTTCATTTCATGAGATGTTTCATATGAAAATATTCTCGAAAATCTTGGCAAGCCTAAGTTTCAGTGATTTTTTGAAGGTTTCCATAAAGATTGCTAATTTTGAGTTCAAGGGAAATTTGGGGCCACTTTCAGCTCGAGTAGGGGGGGCTAGCTGGAGGGGTTTCTAGCGCGACGCCTTGTGCGCCTAGGCTAATTACGCCCCTAATGACGAGTTGTATTCAGGCGTTATTCAAATCCTATATCCTATAGCCCACCGCGAAAATAGCGCGGACGGATTGCAGAAAAAACAACATCGCGTGCTATTAGCAATTCCTTTCAGATTGCCAACTCACAAGCACCAAATGTTTTACTTTTCGAGGTTTGGTTTGTTCTGGTCGTTCGTTCGACGTTCGGGTTTACAAATTAGGCCGTGGGTCCGGTAGTACGGTTTCGTTCCCTACTGCTTCAAATACTCCCATCAATAAAAATTACATATCATTTTCTGATTAGAATTGTTAAATGTGTTTTGCCATTGTGTTTTGTGAGCGTCCCTCATTATTAATCACAAGGATAAAGATGTGCTATGACGATCGTCGATAGTAGATTATTTGTGTGTACTCCCAGGGAAATGCACCTGTCAGAACACGGCTTTACCTGGGACAGCTACAGATGTTTTGGTTTTCCTAACAATTACCCTAGTTTTACTTCCTTTTTGGAGGTAGGGAGAAATGAGAAAAAACGGGACGAAAGAATATATCAAACAGGAGAAACAATAATAATAAATGGTCAAGAGCACTAGAAAATCTTGTAAGACAAAAAGAAAAGGGGAGGAAAAAAAAAAAAAAGTAAAAAAAAACAAGTTAGAATACAGATTTAATAAGAAAAAATTCAAAAAGAAAGTAAAAAATCGAGAGAGACAGATAAGAAAAGAACAAAAAAACAATTCCGAAAAAAAAAACACAAACAAACGATCAGAAAGAAAAAAAAAAAAAAGATCGAAATAAAGAAAAAAAATGTTAAGCAAAAAAGAATGGAAAAGACATAAAAAAGATCTTAAATAAGGGTTAAGGTCAATGCATAAGCTAGTAATATCAAAAGCATAAAATACAAAAAGTGAGAATATAAAAAAACAACAGATAAAACAAAAAAGCAAAGAATAAAGTCAAAAAAACAGTAACAGTAAAATTAGAATAAATAGCATCAAATTCGAAAGTTAAACATAATATATACACATAACGTAAACGAAGAGGTAAACCTGACAAAGGACAAATAGGGAAAAAGAAGATAATACAAACGAAAAAAAAAGCTTTAAATGAGTATAGAAGAAAAAGATAAAAAGAAGGACGAATCAAAAAGAAAATAATTAAAAGAAATAAACAAAAAATAAAAAGAGAGTCAAAGAAAAGAGAGGTTGAGGGCACAATGATTTTGAAGCATGTACCAACACCAAAACAAAAGCAATCGAGGTATATCCTAAAAGAGCCCGTCAAAAAGAAGTATCTACCGACTGACGGAGGGGTTATAGAAAGGTGTGGTTTGTGACATTAGGATTGGGCGAGGGGAAGAAAGGCAAAAAATTGAGTGACTGTTTTTGTTTTGTATATTATGGAATACGGATATCATCCTATTATAGCACTTATCTGAGTTATTGTGGAACGTTGTTACACCTCATCACATAATTTGCTTATATTATCATAGCATGTAGTTGGATAGGTTGATAAGTTATTATCTGTTGTATTGTTTTACGTTCCATTACCAACAAAAGATATATATTATATTCCCCTTGATTTATGATTAGTTACGGGATAACAACCATTTGTGTTGTCAGGCAAACACGTAACTGATACCCTAACTCTCAGTGTAGGGACTGTAAGGGTACATTTTGTTTTGATTTGAATAAATACATAATTAGCAGATCCTTTATGTGTTTGTATTGTGCTAAATATACCAGCATCCTCACACCATCACCATCCCACATCATTATTACGATAATTGTTTTTTACTTTATAAAAGATACGAAATCCAGGTGGCTCCATCACGAATAAAATAATTGGATGAAGATAACAAACAATCGCCGAACATCTTCGAACTTCATAGATGTTTTCAGTTTTTTGTCCGCGGAATAACGAATGGAAAGGATTCTCTGTTGTCGCTGGGGACTTTTGGGTGGGGGTAAACTGTATTGTTCTTAACCCTTGCTTATCAGCGGCCTTGTCTCCTAGTCGAGTGACTAGCCGCATTCACTACCGATCACGTGACCTGAAACCCGTCCCTCACCCGCGACAGTGACTAACTAGTTTGCTAGCTAATCCGTAAGACCGAGAGCGCGGCCAGCCCCCTAGAGTCAGCCGCTACAACGGCATTTTTGGTTTTATTTTTTTTGCTTATCATTTCAACTAATTAGTCGCTAAACATTGGCCGTACCCAACATATAGTTCAATACAACTGTGGAAAAAAAATCCGTCATTGGATAAAACATCACGGGACACAGTCGTAATCCATTGTTTTCACAATACACATTGGTGATTTCTATCAAATTTAGCAAACAAAATATTAAAGATAGAAAAATAACATTGTGACTAGCTAATAAAATTAAAATTATCAGGATTGACATATTTCAATCACATACAAAATGGCGTCTAATGGCCTATAAAAATGAGAAAAGTGCAAAAAATCCAAGTCACTTCTTTTGCGTAAAACCCACACCCAAAAATTTCCCCTTTTTTAAATAAAGACACCCCAAAACTTCAAATTTTTACTAATAAAATCGTGGACATAGACTAATCAACAATGTTTTCCAATGATCAAAAATGCAAAAAAAAACAAGTTAAAACCTAAAACTAAATTACAGCGCTCCCGTAACACTCCCTCTATCCCCGATCGGTCCGACATGTTGCTTTTAGTGCTGCCATCTATCTTTGTTTGGGAAAACCCCGGTATAAAATCTTGTAATCTCGTGTATGGAGCTCAGCATCTGTCACTGTTTACAATAGAAAAGCAGGAGAAGGTAAATACCGTACCTAGGATGCACTTTCAGTCTTACTTAGTCTTGACATGACTATTTTGTGTCTTGGAACGTCATTTTTTTAAACTTTTCATCTCTTTCATTTATTGTCTTGTCTTTTCTCTACGCTAGGTAGGGGCCTTTCCCCATTAGCAAAATTTCGAGTGCTATTCGAAATTATGAAATTCATTTGTTTGAAAATCGTTTTTTTAGATATACGAAAGTCCCCCCCCCCCCCCCGGGCTACCATCGAAAGAAAAATTTTTAATGCTGATGCACTATGCCGTACTCTTTTATGTTGTTCAATATGCTGTTGACGGGATTTTTTTTTTTTCTATGTTTTTGTTTGGGAAAGGTTTTAAAAATTATTCCCCTGCATCTATCGAAAAAAAGATAAACTACTAATTAGAAAGAGTAAACAAAAACTGCCCCAAACCTTACCTACATTTTCACATAGAAATTGTTTATATAATCTATTACCAAACTATAGGGTATATCATTTTTTTTTTTTTTTTTTAAGTATACAATTTATTTTATTGTCATGAACATAGAACATACATGACTCATACACCATAGCAAAATTTCAAAATAAAAAATTTAAATGTTACTGGCCTAAAAAAATAAATCTAACAAAATATAAAAAAAAACCCAAAGCCTAAAAAAGGTTTAAACTGTGGGGTAAAACAATTAATAAATTTTTAAAGATGATGACAATACAGAAACGGAAAAAAACCAAAAAAACTAAAAACATTATGTATAAATACTATGGTTCATGCTATTCATTAATTTGTGAAATCCAAAAAAATTACGGGAAAAAAGAACAAAGAGCTAAAAAAAATAAAAAAATAAATGGGAAAAAACATTGTAAAAAAGGTGTCGAAAAAGATAAGATTTTAGTTCAGTTTTAAAATTTTTGAAATGTTAGAAAAGGGTTTTTTCATGAGGAGGGCATCAAGTTGAACGTAGAAGGAACCGAGTAAAAAAGTAAACGTTGGCCCATTTTTTGTTAAAATTGGGTTTTTGAATGCCCCCCCAAATTTTAGCCTTGTACCCTTGCACGATCTAACGAATTTTGAAATCTGATTTAAAATAAATTAATATAAATCTATATTAAACATAAAGATATTGGCAGCAATTACAAAAAAAAATATTTGTTTACGGGGAGTTCAGAATGTTTAAAAAAGTCACACATTCCATTTTTAACATTTTTATTTGTAATTTTTAAACCCTTTAAATGTGACACCGCGAAGCTTGCCCCAAGCTAAAATCCCATACAAAATCAAAGATCGGCTATGGATTGATACACGGTTCTAAATAAGGAAAAAGGTAATAATATTTTTTAATATAAAACCCAGGAGCAAAGAGCGTAGTCTGTTTCATAATTTATCAATATGATATTTCCACGAAAAGTGGGTACTACAGTTAATCCCGGGGACTCTAAGTTTTACAACATTCAATTTTCCACTACTTCACAAACGGGCAATTTGCCATAGTAGAATGCAGTTAAATCGTGATAAATAATTTAATTGGAAAAACTTTTTTGGGTTGTTGGGTGTGCAAAAGTACAATTTTGGTTTTAAAAGTTTTTTTACTAGTTTTTTATCGTGATTCCAACGTAAAAAAACTTTAAACAACTGTAGCATAGCATGCGCAAAACGAAATTTTAAAAGCACCGCGGTAAAACGTATCGTCAGATAAGAAAATAAAAGCAATATATAAGACATTTTGACATAAAATTAACATATACAAAAAAAACGTAGGGGCCCAAAATAAACCCTGGGGACTCCAAATCCAAAAGTTTTTCTTCCCAACGTGGGCCCTTACATGCACTTCCATGAAACTATCAAATAAGATAGTTTCTAACCATCCAAAACACCATGGTTACCATTCCAAAAAACTGGAAATAATTTTGTTTTAATAGTGGGAAATTTTTTTAGTTTTTATAGTTTTTCAACATAAAACTAAATTTTGAATTGTATTTTTTTAAAAATTATCAAAGATTAGGGTCTTTTGGTCCCCAAATCATGTAAATCGACACGGGGAATTTGGGTTATAAAAAAAGGTATGTAAAAAAAAATACCACCAATATCAGCAATGGGGCTCAAGTGGGCTGTACGAAATGTATGGCATGGAAAAAATTTTGAATGCCAATGACGGAGAAAAGGGAAAAAGGGTAGAAAATTGCTTTTGAATGGTTTGGGATGAAAAAGGGAAAAGGGGAAGGGGCCCTCAAAATTTAAAATTGGAGGTAAAATTTTTTGTTGAAAAA
>JAMZAV010010775.1:0-20226 GCA_024449915.1 Sweltsa coloradensis
TTGTTCAACACACAAGAGGTTGACAGTCGTTGTATGAGGATTGTGGTATGGGTTTGAGTGCTAATGTATTGTTCAACACACAAGAGGTTGACAGTCGTTGTATGAGGATTGTGGTATGGGTTTGAGTGCTAATGTATTGTTCAACACACAAGAGGTTGACAGTCGTTGTACTTCGTACTTTACTTACTACTTTACTTCGTAAAGAAAAGATGTTCATTCGAATACAAACTAAAAATGTGTTTTGGTCGATGGCCTTTTTTTCAGTTGAAGTTGAAAATGGCACGACAGGATTTACAAAGCCCCACTACCCCTGTGGACACCCATGTCCGTGTTCTAATTCACAAGCCGAATGCGGAAGTATTGTTTGTTGACTATATAGTTGGATCAATCAAATGAAAGCAACAACTGGGAAAATGTGTATAGTAAATGGAGCGTAGCGATGACTTCAATTTCAATACCCTCATCAGTCGAGGGAGAAATAGCGACAGAGTCTCACAGCAGAAGCAGAAGTCAAACGGGGCTTCTTGTGATTATGTCGTCTATCTGTATGTTTGTTTGTTTATTCGACTCGAAACGGCCGAATCGCTGAAATTTAAAACGGACATCCGGGAACAGTGTACTGGGGCGTCATCTGTAAGACCATAATGCGCACTCTCGCATATAATAGGCTATGGAGGAAAGACCCATGCTTGCTAGATCTAGCCTTAGGTAGAGGGAGGCAAGGGAATGTTCCCATGTACTCAACACATGGCTCGCTCACTCGTCTAACAACGACTTTGGCGTTTTCCTAGTAAAAATATCATAGCTCGTAATTTTGTTTGTTTGTTTTGTCTGTTTGTTTGCTCTCTATCGGGCAAACGGTTGATCCCAGCTTTATTAAAGTTTAAAGGGACCTTCGAAATCTCAAAACTTAGACCTGTTACGTTTTTGTGTACAATCGAAGAAATATTTCTCATGAATAATATCGCACTTTTACGATTCTTTGCCAGATTCTTAATATGATTTTCCGTGGTTCTTGGCTCCACTAGTCAAACGGCTATACCGAACCAAATGACACTTTACGGAAACGTTTGAAATCACTGTACTTGGATTATAATTTAGTTTTTTTGGTACAACCGATAAAATAACAATTCCTATAAAAATTGTACTTTTACCTCTCCGCGGCTGACACGACGAGGTGGGTGTCAGTTCTAGGCCTCTCACTGACTCGCAGGGTTACCGTAATACAAGGATAGAAAAAGTCAGCCAAAAAAGCTCAATCACCAACGCAACTGGAAAAAGCGTTCGCGAACCGGCCTAGTAATAGCAGAATAGTGAAGTATCGAGTCAGTTGAGTAGAGTATATCCCCCCCCCCCAAATCCAAAAATTTGTATAAAAAAAAAAAAAAAAAAACTGCAGCCAAGCTCTCCTTCAAAAGTCTTTGGCTGTGAATGTTGTGAGATATAGAATTTGAGCCAATCTTTTCATTCTTCCTCCCTAGTTTCGCATTGAAAAGAAGTAAGATCATTTCGCCTGTTGACGAGCGCCAAGCCAACCATTTTCGTGGTAAAAAAAGTAAAAACGTTAAACTCAAAATAACCTTAAAATTACTTGGCCATTGAATTTGGTTCATTATGAGAACTTTAAAAAGTCAATAGCCAATAAGTAATTTTTTTTATGATTTTGAGTTAAACAATTTTACTTTTTTTATCCACGTAAATGGTTGGCTTGGCGCTCGTCAACATGCGAAATGATCTTACTTCTTTTCAATGCGAAACTAAGGAGGAAGAATGAAAAGATTGGCTCAAATTCTATATCTCACAACATTCACAGCCAACAACTTAATTTTGAAGGAGAGCTTGGCGGCCATTTTTTTTTTACAAAATTTTGTATTTGGGGGGGATATCACATCTTTTTGCTGTTTGTTTCATATCAAGGCGTGAAATACTTGTAAATGAAAATTCAAAGAAAGAGGGAAATTTCAAAATGTAATTTTCCATCAAAATTGCTCGGATGTACGGCTTAGACGGAGTTTGATTCACTTTCTAAATTTTTGTAAAAATTAAATTGGTGGCTGCATAGCTCAGTTGGTGAGAGCATAGCCCGGACGGCTAAGGTCATGCCTAATTTCATGCTGATAACTCATTAGGTGTCTTCATGGTGAATGCTGGAAATCAAGTTAAAAATAATATAAACTACTATAGTATAGGCAAATTCGACTGAAATTCGGTCCGAGACGGAAATAATTATTAGAAAGCTGATTCTTTTTGTAATACGTTCATTGGGGCCCCCTGTATATCTCCAGAAAAATCCCCAAAAATCCTACGTGGGCAACACCCTTAAATTATAAAAAAAAACGCCGCCATCTTGCAGTTTTCAAAAAAAGTAGGGTCATTTCCGACACTTTTGTGACCGTTGAGAGTCAATGACAATTTGTCAACGGATTTGTCCTCTAAGAAGGTTTTATAAAACATTTAGCCCCCATGCCTCTCGCGAAAGTGTGGGCATACTCCGCCAGAGCCCAAAATCCAATATGGCTGCCATTTGCCGCGTCTGACACTATCTTTGCAAGGGTTTAACCTAAAGTATCGCGTAGTATGTGGTTTTTATGGTTTTGGGGGTCGAGGAATTCGTTTCTGAAGTCGGTTTGGCAATAAGAACAGTTTTTTTTTAAAATTCAAATCCAAGATGGCCGTCGATTTGCAGCTTGGAATACCCAGTTTCTCGAAATCGTAGTAGAACTTTCATATAAGGCTCAAATGAAAGCCCTGTTTATATAATTTTGAATAACTGACAGTAGAAAAATATGTTCATTTTATAGACAATAATTTAAGCGATTTTCTAAGGAGGTGTGATAAGAGTGGTTATGGTTCATGAATTGAGAGCACAATGACATTTCTCAACGGATTTGGTTCTCTAAGAAGGTTTTATCGTTAAGGTCATCATCGCTGCCACTATCGTCACCACTATCATCTGGACAACCACGAGCTTTGAGCTGCTGGGGCAAGGGGGGTAGGGTGTGGCACACTGGTCGGCACTTCCCATTTAGAATTTCCCAGCCGTGACCAATGGAGGACGGATGCTCTAGCAGCTCGTAATGGAGCTGGCAACACGCAATGTAATTCGTCCTTTGCACATGGAGATCCAACGAGTCGTCGTCAGGTGGGAGTCGAATCGTACTCTTGTTCTTCATTTCGTGCCACATGGAAACTCTGGCTTGCGCTCAGGTAGCATCTGCACTTTCAGCATAGACCTTTGAGAGAACAAATGCCTTCATATTTGCTCTGACTTTGTCCTCTAGCTCCACACTTTCACCTACTCTTACAAGAGCTCTCTGGCCTCTGCTCTGAGTCATTAATTAATTCCTGCAATACTGTTTTTTTGCCATGCCCATAGAAACCTGATGTGTGGTCACTGCCTGTGATGACATGTGAGGTATGATGACATCGGCGACCTCTGCTGACAGTAGGACATTGCAGTTGATTATTGAATGCTTGCGTTTTATCAGCAGGTCTCCTCTGAATTGTTTTTGAGACATAAGCTGCTTGTAGCATATACATCTGTGTCCTAGCTGTCTAGAACAACTGCTCCAGTATAATTCCCAGCTCTTCAGCTTGGCATACGTTGAAAAGCAGCACTTGTGTCTTTTCTTCTGGATTGCTTGAAGACGTACTCGTCGCTCGTCACGCCATGTGCTCAGGTTAGTTGACGTATTGCCCTCACAATATATGACACCACTATGCAGCTGACCAATTTTTGCTTCATCTGTTCCTTCACAATCTCTGCAGTCTGACCTTATTTCCTGAATTGACCATCAGCTTATTGAATTCAGCAGCTTCTGGAAACGGTCTTCAGCTTAGGGAAAACATTTGGGATTTGTAGATGTTTTTGCTGTCCGTCGATCGTGCTCATCATCCTTGATGCTAAAGGGAAGGTCTGATTTGTCGTCTAAGAGTATGATGAGACGTGCATCATCGTGGCATGAGAGAATTATCGAGCATTTCTTATCAAGGTAGTCACTCGGACTCACTCCAGTGGTACCTCAAGCCGTCCCGTTTCCTAGCCTCACGGTCCTCTGGTCTGGGGGTGGCTAGTCGCCAGATCATCATATGATCATCATATGCAGCGCGATGAAAGCACTTGAAGAAAGTAGCCGAACTGGTCCTATTGTGGTTCAGTACTGTCGATCAAGTGTGGGTAATGCAATACTTCGTGAGAGCAGAAAGGACAGGCGACTGGAAGCTTCATCTTTACTCCGTTCAACGCATGTTATGTCACCTCCATGCAGCCTCTAAAGAAATCAACTTTCTAATAATTATTTCCGTCTCCAACCTTAATTTGCCTATACTACTAGTGATGGGGGTTGAAAAAATGTGGTTTAGGAAATGAGAATAGGCCGATTGGGTTAAAACACATTAAAACATAATTTTAATAACTAATTTGAATAAAAATTCAATTTTGGGTTAGGGCTATGAATTATTTTTAATTTTAGTGGATGATTAAGAGCAGTGGTTCTCAACCTTTTTCAGCCTAGTATCCCTAAAAGGCATCGCAAATTATCACGTACCCCTCCATATTTTTCTGTATTATGATACATGAGGCTTTGACTTTGACCATCAATCAAACGTATTTCGGTCATATTTAGAACAGGAAGGCATACATATTACATAATCTTGAAATTTGTTCAATGTTTCTGTACCAGTACATTGTGTTTTATTTATATTAGTCTTTCGTTGATTCAAAATAAAGAACATGCATACATACCGGTACATTTACAAATGACACATTGTCATACTAGAAATGTTACTATTATTAGCTCGCATTGATTTTTACCAAATGTGAAACATGAGCCTGTTTTCTCGACATCAATAGGGAAATTCGGGGTTCCAACATGCTTACGGCCATTAGTATGTCTCTTTATGGATCCTATCGGTTTCTGTGTTCTGTTTTGTCTTTACCACCGTCAATGTTAAGAATGCCACTTCGCATGAGTACGTGGATGCAAAGGGCAGAAGTGACACACGAATAACACAATTGTAAGTTGTAACCATACTTCACACACGTACACCACTTGTTAAATAACAGAAAATGACACACACATAAGAGTTCCGTCGTGGTCAACGCCAAAGACTAAACTGTCCGCTGTCCGACATCAAACTACCTGCTTCCAACTGACACAAACCCACCCCCACAAAGAGTTCGCTGCATTGCCAGGCCGGTGACTCATAAGTGAATGTCCTCTCAAAGGACTAAATACAATGCTTTGACCATCTTTGCCAAAGTGGTGGTGATTGGTGAAGAAAAGGGCATTCAGAAAACAATGATTTATTTTTAGGATATAAATTTAGTTTTTAAAATTATGTATTTTCCTCACTGAAGCATTTACAACATTAAAAAAAAAGTATTAATATTTTTCCAAGTACCCCTTTAGAATGTCTCGCGTAACCCCAAGGGTACGCGTACCACCGGTTGAGAACCACTAATTTAGGGGGTTTTGGGGGTGGAATATCGCTTGCCTCTCGGCGGATTATTTTTTATAATATTATGTACCATAATGCCAAATTCCATGCTGAAAACTCATTAGATGCCTTCATTGTGAATGCTGGAAATCAAGGTATAATATAAACTATTATGGATGGGGGTTAAAAAATGTGGTTTAGGAAATGAGAATAGGCCGATTGGGTTAAAACACATTAAAATGTAATTTTAATAACTAATTTGAATAAAAATTCAATTTTGGGTTAGAGCTATGAATTATTCCAATTTTAGGGGATCATTTAGAGGGTGTTTGGGGTGGAATATCGCTTGCCTATCGGCGGATTATTAACTCTGATATTTCTATCTACCCCCATGCCAAATTTCGCGCATGGAGCCCACGTGTTAGATATTTATTAATGGTTTTGAATTTAAATGATTTAAAATGGTTTAAATGGTTTTGGTTTTGGTTTTGAAAGCAAAAGTGCATGAGTCTGAGGTACATCTAAGTGTGGTCCAAGTTTCACAGTTCTAAGATCTACCGTTTTCTCCGTAGGCTCTTATTCCTCTCTGACAGAATCCACCAGCCACCCACCCACCCAGCCAGACGGAATTTTTTAGACCAAGTTGAGGCACTTTTTTTAACACAACGGGTTATCGGATCGGTCTGATTTTTTTTTTTAAGGTCATGGACCACATATCAGGTCAAATACCGAGTTTCAAGATTGTAAATATTTCGGGACGGCGTGTGCAGATAGCTGACAACCCCCCAACTCGGGTAGGAGTAAACAGGGTCGAGTTAGTCATCGCCTTCTAAGCAGTCGCGTGCGCTTGGCTACGGGCGAACGACCGTCGCCCTAGATGACTATTATTGAATCCTTCTACTTCTTCTATGATGAATAAAATAAATTACTCCACTATAGGCCTACAAATGAAAACATTTCAGTCGTATGCACAAGCACAATTTTTACTGATTTATTTGTGTAGATGGGTGGGGGGGGGGGGGGGGAGAGACAACAACAAAAATCGGAAAAAATATATCTACCTCATACATTTTTCGCTATTGTTCTGGTTTACAATATAATTTTGATCACTATATTGTGTCACAGATAACAGATTGGACGTAAGTGTAATATTATCTGTTGTACTTGTAAAACCATAATAGATTATGATAAAAATGTGCCACTAAGGCTGTTGTAAAACTATATTGCATACATACTACCTACTACCTACCCCGCCGCGCCTATCATTCCCTAAATTAAAAGTGTCTTCGTACCTACCCATTCCCGAGTGATGACCAGGGCATGACCGGAGCGTACACAACTACACATAAAATATCTACAATTAAATGTCCTTTCGAATACGGCTCAAATCAGCCAATCGGAAGCTAGGCTTCAAAAAAAATCTTTCGCCAGGCGACGCCTCCTTCCTGTATACCTGCCAAAGCCATCGTGTTTGCTCAGAGATATCAAAGTCTTGAAAAGATTAAAGAAGTATTACATCTTAATACATGGCTTTCATAAGTGAAAACATGTTGACTTATCAATGTTCGAGATTACTGCGAACAAGAAATCGTCTTTCACTCGCCTGAAAGCAGCTTCAATCCCCTCCCGCCCCGCGGCGCTGTTATCAACAGTCCTTAACTAGTTCCACAAGAAACCGGCTGAAAAAGGCTTTGGTCAGGAATATTTTGTACGTCACATCTTAAACCATTAAAAGCCATACAGAAGATATAACTTCAAATTATTTTAAATATCTCATGCAGTTTTCTTCGGATTTGACTTTGCATCTAACAGAAGTGTTAGATGTTAGTCAAATATACATATAAGCAGTTTCCATCCACAGATTCAGTAATTTTAATTGTTATAACCACGGAGACCATTTCTATTTCTCCCCGATGCATAAAACTAAAAGCTAATTTTTAAAAAGTACGCACAATTTAGTAGTTCCCCGTAAAAAAGGAAGTGATTGGGTCAGCGATATATAGATTTCCCTGGGTTTCAAAATTTGTAATAATATACCAATTGAAATTAGCTAGAAGCTTCGCAAACGCTTTTTTTAGTCGCGTTTATGGATGAGTTTTTTTGTAAGTTTTTAGTTTGCGTAGAACCACTTTTCCTTTGCAAGTGCTTTTTGAATGAATTGTAGGTGATTGTTGTCAAGTTTCTATTGTTACTTGATAATTGTTATAAACCTCAAAAAACTCATATTAAAATCTTTTTTCTATGGATTCTGGCTAACTTTTTTAATTTTTTCTTTCAAAAAGCAATACATCACCATAACCTCAATGTCCATGTAAAATATGAACGTTGTAGCCCCACCCGTTTGGTCAGAATCGGCCCAAAAGTCACGAAAATATCGCACTAAAAAATGAAAAAAATTGTAAAAGTACGATATTCATGAGAAATATTTCTTCGATTGTACCCAAAAACGTGGCAGGTCAAAGTTTAGAGATTTTGAAGGTCCCCACTAATTTTTATCAAGATCGCAAATGCCATTTTCAAGGTAGAGAGCGAACAAACAAACAGAAAAAAAAAAAAAACACATGAGCTAGATTTTTTGGGGGTCAGAGAAATTAGTCTTCGCTTCGCTTATCCTAAAAGACAATTCGTTTAGTATTGTTTAAACGATATAAATAACTAGTAAAACGCTTATGTCCCGTCGCGTTGATGGATGAGCTTTTTTGTAAGTTTTTAGTTTGCGTGGGATCTATTTACTTATCAAGTGCCTTTTGAACGCATTGTTGGTGATTGTTTTCAAGTTTCTATTGTTACTTGTAAATTGTTATTATAAACCTAAAAAAACTCATATTGAAACCTTTATTCTATGAATTCTGGCTAGCTTTTTCAACTTTTTCTTTCAAAAAGCAATACATCACCATTTCCTTAATGTCCATGTGAAATATGAACGTTGTAGCTCCACCCGTTTAATCAGAATTGGCCCAAATGTTACGAAAATATCGCACTAAAAATCGAAAAAAATCGTAAAAGTACGATATTCATGAGAAATATTTCTTCGATTGTACCCAAAAACGTGGCAAGTCTAAGTTCAGAGATTTCGAAGGTCCCATCCAATTTTCATCAAGATCGCATATGCCGTTTGCCCGGGAGAGAGAGAACAAACATACAGAAAAACAAAAAAAAAAGGAAAAAAGGAAAAAACAAACAAAAAAACACCCGAGCTAAATTTTTTTGGGGGTCGGTGAAATTGAAGTCTTCGCTTCGCTCATCCAAATATACACAGATTGTATTATATATAATATATAATTATATATTAGAGTCAAGATCTTGTACTCAATTGCTATCAAGATTTCAACACAAGAATGGAGATTCTCGTTCGGTGGTTTTTCCGCGAAAGTTTGTTTACTCCCTGATTTGCTTCTCCTGATTTTTGACTAACCTCATAATCGTTTGAGTGGGAACGTCTAATAAATCTGTTTTTTCTTTTTTATGATTTTCTTTCTTTCTTCTTTTCTTTCTTCTTCTTTCTTTTTTCTCTCTTCTCTTTTTTACTTTATTTTCATTCCCCACCCTTTTTATTTAGTTCAATAATTAATTGCATTTAATATCCTTTTTGAATCTGTTGCCAAAATTATTGTGTTTACAAATAATATTTACTTAACTGTTAGTTCATTGCTATATCTACATCTTTGTATGTAGATTTAGTTGTCCTACTTTTTAACTTAATAGGATAGACGTGTAATAAATAAATAAATAAATAAAAATAAAAATAAATAAAATATAAAGATAAACGTTTGATTATTAACTCGAGTCGTGAATTATTTGAACTTTTTGTTTTAATTTGTCAACGTTATAAGACAAATTGTGTTGCGGTGTTTTTCGTTCATTTTGTTGTTGTCGACTCTTGTATTTTGCTTCTATTATTCATTTATTTATTCTAATTGAATAATGTTTATCTAAGAGATTTGTGTTTTCTTCGTTTTTATCTTTTGTCACAATTATAAGAAAAAGTGTGTAAGCTCTTGTACCCACAGACTATCTGTGCACCGTAGACTATCACTTATTGGATGAGCGAAGCGAAGACTTCAATTTCGCTTCGTGTTTTTTTTTCACTTACGTTACCCCAATAAAAATAGCTCGGGTGTTTTGTTTTTGTTCGTTTTTTTGTCTGTTTTTTCACTCTCTACCGAGCAAAAGGCATGCGATCTTGATTAAAATTGGAGGTGATCTTTGAAATCTCTGAACTTAAACCTGCCACGTTTTTGGGTATATCCGATCAAATATTTCTTATGATTATCGTACTTTTACGATTATTTAATTTTTAATGAGATATTTTCGTGATATTTAGCAAACGGCTACTCCGATATCGATGAAACTTATGGAAACGTTTAAAATCACTGAAATCATATATGTTAAGATTTTAGAGACATTTGAAAAAAAAATCTTATTGAAATCGCACTTTTACGATTTTTTCTCCGGTTTTTAATACGATATTTTCGTGATATTTGGGCCGATTCTGATCAAACGGGTGGGGCTACAACGTACATATTTTACATTTACATAAACGTAGATTACGGTGACGTAGTGCCTCTTGAAAGAAAAAGTTGAAAAAGTAGGTCAAAATTAAGAGAAATAAAGGTTTAAAGGAAAAGGAAAGCAAGAAGTATCAAGTTACTAAAACGTAATCATATTGGACAGAAATATTTCCAAAAAAGCTCATCCATCAACGCGACTGGAAAAAGCGTTCGCGAAGCAACCTAGTATAAAAATAAAACCACGAGAAATTACAGTTTTTTTTAGTTATATCTTGCGAAAGCTGCCAAATATCGGGAAACTGATTGCAGACAAAATCCGGATTTTTGATGTTGTATTTTTGGCTGTTTGTTAACACGATTCCGGCTAAACCGATACTGCAATTGCGATTAAATTTTGTGGAGTCTCTGAACTTAGAACTGCCAGGTTTTTGAGCGCAATCGAAAAATTATTTCTCATGAAAATTGCAATTTTACGATTTTTTTCGAATTCTTCGACTTATTTACACCTACATGCTTTATCCGATTGTAATGATTTTTTCACAGAACCTTAAGTTTATGAATTAATATAATTATTCGTGTGAAATTTGAGCGTAATCGAATAATTATTTCTTAAGAAAATCGTAATTCTCATCCAACAACGCGCCTGGAAAAGCGTTTGCGAAGCTTCCTAATATTTTAATTTGAAATGTTTGTATGAAATTCCTTTTGTTTAATATTTGCAAGTTTTAATAAATTGATTCTTAAATACATTATTCAAATATATTTTGTTAGAAAATAATGTCAGCTACCCTTAATATGGTAATAATGTTGATATATGACCAATATTGTAAGTTTTTACAACATTTTGATCAATCTGATCGTGTGACCACTTAATTTAAAGCTGAGATGGAGTAAAATTAAATACAATTTCAATATGTTACGTTGACTTTTTGACCGTTATCTTAATAAACTTGACCTTGACAAGGGTTCCAGAAATGACTGTGTAGTGTGTTCTTGGCACAGCCAAATGCATAATGTTTTGTTGTTGTATTCCTTTGGTTAAATGGCGAATTTTTAAGTAAGAATACTTCCCAAAAACTTCAACAAAACTGCATTGCTAAAAAAATAAGGTCAGCAACCCCTTATTCAGTCCTAAACATTTATTTTTACCTGTATTTTAAGATTTTAGCAAAATTGTTTATTATTGTCGTGTGACCACTCTAATTAAAGCTAAGATGAAGAACAATACAATCAAATTAAATTTCATTTTGTCACGATGACCTGTGACCTTCATTTTACTGTTATTTGACCTTGATAATGTTTCAGGCATGGCTGTAGAGTGGATTTCGCACATGCAAACATGTTATGTATTCTCATGCTCATTTATTAATTGCACTTATAATTTAGTTAAGTAATTATAATATATGATATGATAAACAACAAGATGGATGAAAGTGAGACAGTGGATGAAGGTTTCACTTTAAATAGTGAAAAGGAAGAATCAAAATGTTGGAGATGCAAGAAAATAGTAAGGACGGGAGTCCAGTGTACTTCATGTGCCAGCTGGTCCCATTTTAAATGTGCAGGGGCCAGGGGTCAATGGAAAGGAATATAGAAGAAAAACGAAAAGTGAATGGTGGTGTGGGTGCAGTAGTAAGATCACGGGGTTGGAAAAAAAGGTAGGAATATGCCTACAAACAACAGTCAAGGAACTTGAGGTAGAAAGTATACCTGTAGCAAAAGAAAGCCGACTTCTCGGCCTAGAATTGGACTGTAACAAGTCTAAGCCTAGGATAACCACAGGAAGGACTGGTCAAATGGGGGGAAGGGTGGCTCAAAGGAAGAGGAGGAACCACATTAGAATAGGCATGTGCCGGTGTAGGACTAGTAGTGAAAAGTGGAAGGGGATGGTACAGACAATAAGTAAGATGAACAAAGTATTGAACACCTGAGTGAAAAGGTAGGAACATTGGAAAAGCAGAGAGATAAAGAAGAAGGCAAAGTAGGTGTGCTAGACCAAGTGTATAACAGAATGAAAGGGGTGGTGGAAGAATGCACTACAGAGGTGGTAAACATACAGCTAGATCTAGAAAAAACATATTCCAGGTTGGAACAGGAAATGGGAAGAATGCAAATGAGATTGGTGAACCTTGGAGAGGACTTAGAAGAGCAACAGGAGGGAAGAAAAATGCTAGATAACAGATTAAATAATATGTGGGAGGAGATACGACAAAGACTAATAGTAAATCAAGGAAAGAAAAAGGATCCACAACAGCACCTGGATTACAATGATATACCACACGCTGAAGACCTAGGCATCAAGAAAGTCCTAGAACCTATGGTAGGACTTGGCCAAAAGCAAGGCCTAAACAACAAAAAGCCAGACAATAAAGTTGATCACAACGCGGATTTAAAAACAAACAATCACAGGAACAAGTCTAATCGCCACAAACATCAAGTGGGTGAAGAAATTCTAAACGGAGCCTGAGTAACAACAGAGTGCAAGAGCTCAAGGTTCAGGAAGTAAAAGAGAAAGAAGAAGGAACTGAGAAACAAGAGGGGACTAGAAATGAATGTGTGACTCCCAAAGAAAACAGTAAACCTACAAATATAGGACTATACAAAACTACCAAAGCTATATTGATAGGTGATTTATGGGCTAGAGCATACCCAGGTATTAAAATAAAAGAGCTACAGAGCTAGAGCATACCCAGGTATTAAAATAAAAGAGCTACAACGAAAAATCGAGGAATACGGACAAGAAGAAGCGACAATAGTTTCCATACAAGTCGGAAATGCAGAATGAGTTGGGCCTGGAAACCAAGAAAAATTGATGGGACAAGTGCGGGAATTATTGACAACAACAAAACAGAAGTTTAAGGGGGCACAAATAACCATGAGTGGCCTGACCACATGGACAGGAGTAAGTGCAAATCCACATATCAAAAATATTTGTGAAGAAGAAAATATAACGTTCTTAGACATGTCAAACTTGGAGGGAATAAGTGAAAAACTGGAAAAGGGAAGCACAAATGGGGGCACAAACAAGGATGTACATAACCAACTTAATGGCAAGAAAGGGACAAGACCACCCAGAAGACCTACAAAAACCAAGTCACAACACACAAAAATACAAAAGATATTCATATCTAGGAAAACAGGATTTTCACACAAGGTGGGTGTTGAGATCAAGAAGAAAATAAGAAAACAACTGATGACAAAGACAAAGAAGCAAGGGTACAATAAATACAGAACAAATAGATATAATAACAACAAACATAGGCATACAATGATTAAAATAGGAACCCTAAATATTCTTACATTAAATGGGAAAATTGAAGAATTAGTAGATGTAATGATGTCGAAAAAATTGGAGATATTAGGACTGTGCGAGACTAAATGGAAGGGAGTAGGAACCAAAGAACTGAGAGAAGGATACAAATTATTATGGTCGGGCACAAATGAAGGCAAAAATGGAGTGGGATTTATCATCAGCCCAAAGTGGAAAGAAAACATCCCAGCAAACAGAAATCATCTTGCCCGCAAAATGCCCGCATCCCTGCCCTCAAGTTGCCCGTACGGGCCCCGTACGGGCATGCCATGAGGGCACCCTTAAAAATATGTCACCCCCGCCCGCATCCTGCCCGTACGGGCAAGCCCGCATTGTAGCTCATCCTGCCCATACGGGCAAGCCCGCATTGTGGCTCATCCTGCCCGTACATGCAAGTCCACGTACGCTACGCCATCTAGTATACACGCAAGTAACCCACGAACCAAAAATGAGAATAACAAAATTAAAAAATTAATTACTTTTAAGGGGTATTTATAATTTCATATTAGAGATCGATGAGAAGAGAACAAGTACAATTATATAGACAGAACATCAGAAGTATAAATTTTATCGCCAAGACCCGGACTCGAACACGAGACACCTCCCTCCACTTCCGGACGCGTTCACCACTCGGACACTGCACCTGTGAGTAACTGGGCGCGTAAGCTGGCTTACGAGCGTCTTAGCCCATGTGCGTGTATTGCGGAACGTAGCACTGCAGACGCTACTTGCGTTTTCGGTATAATTTGTAATGTGTTTTGTTTTATTTTGTTTCTTTAACTTATGGTTCACGATTTTTTAACTAAAAATTAATATTTAAACTTAGATACTTTCATTATTTGTTTCATTGATAGGCTTCAACAAATATACTGAAATGAAACATACTCAAATACTAATCGTAATGTAGAGAATACTGAATAACCTTGATTATATTGGTTCTTAAATTTAAAATAAGTGAAGACATGTTATTCAGCAGATAAAATGTTTTTTAAAATAGACCCAAAAGTCTACATGAACATTTAACAAGAACAAAAATAGCCTTATTGGATTGTACAATTAACCAAACAAGCACTGACCAAAATTAATTTTGTATAGTAGGTGAGATCGACTTAATTAACTTAATGTGAAACTTAAAAAAAATGTGTATACAATTTCGGAGAGAATGCGTGAGGATTTGCTAAGAAATAATTATAATATGAATGTAATTGTACATAATGTAGTGCTAATACATAATATTGTGTAATATAATGGAAGTGTCATAAATCATTCATAATAGACTTAAATCAGTATATATATAACCACTTTGTGTGAATAAGCTTACAATCTGCTCATATTAAAATTATTATTTCAATATTATTAACTTACTAGGAAAACGACTAACTCGTTGTTAGACGAGTGAGTGAGCCATGTGTTGAGTACCCGGTGGTAACATTCCCTTTCTTCCCCTACCAAGGAGGGCCTCTCCAGCCTATCATAGGCTAAAGAGTGGCGCATTATGGCCTTACAGTTGACCCTCAAAACCCTATTAATTATAGCTTTATAATTATTATCAAACTTAAATGCAAATGTCCCGGGTACTCATCAACACATGACTCGCTCACTCGTCTAACAACGATTTTGGCGTTTTCCTAGTCTAGTTGGCGAAGGTGCCCTTTATACCCGAAATGTGGAAGACCTAGGTTCAAACCCTCCGTCGGGAAAGATTTTCTAATTTCTGGATCGTATTTAAAAAATTATAAAACATGTTTTGAAATGCATAATTTACTACGAAAACATGGGCAGTACGAAATACGACCAAAGATTGCAAGGTTTACTTAATCTCTCAGAGGAATTTAGGGGAACCTTGTGCGTGCAAGATTCGATACATTTTGGTCACTGAATACAATCACGGCCTGACAAAAATGATTCGATAAAAATGACTTCTTCAAAACAAAACCATTGTCATTAAATTAAAATAAAAACTACAAATTTCCATTATATTTTTCAATTTATTATTAATTTCTTGTATGTTGAAATGGTAACGGATTTTTCTCATTTTGTTAGCAGTTTTCAGTTACCTGGTCAGTGGTCACGGATGTCTGTTTAAAATTTAAGCTCAAACTATTTGGTCGTAGGGCCGTATGGGACCGGACAAACAAACAAACAAGATGTAAAACCGGTGTAAATTCATCATACTCCAATTCTTTTGAGTCCACTTTGCAGTGTTCTTGGAGTAGATTCCATACGCAACCATGATGCCCGCATCTTTCCTCATCTTGCCATTAGGGCGAGATGGAGACTTGCCCGTAATCCACCCGCAACCATGATGCCCGCATCTTTCCTCATCTTGCCATTAGGGCGAGATGGAGACTTGCCCGTAATCCACCCGCAACCATGATGCCCGCATCTTGCCCGTATCTCGCCCTTAGGGCGAGATACGGGTAAGATGGATATTAAATTTTACGGGCAAATTTCAACGTGCCCATATACCGCCCTAACGGCAACATGAGGGCAATTACCAAGATGCCCGTAATCCGCAAATAGCCCGCACTGCCCACATTGCCCGTATGGGCCCCGCAAGTTGCCCGCACTGTTCTGTTTGCTGGGATATTGTCCATGTAGACAATAAGAGTGACAGAATTTTGAAAATTAAAATATTTATAAATAAAGTAGCTTTAGAGATCATACAATGCTATGCACCACAAGTTGGGTTAGCGATGGCCGAAAAGGAGGCATGGCTTGAACAATTGGAAGAAGAAATCACAGAGAGAAAAGTAATAATTATGGGAGATCTTAATGCCAAAGTAGGGAGAGAGAGGACGGGATATGAAGAGGTACTAGGGGTCCATGGGTATGGGCCAAGGAACAAGGAAGGAGAAAATCTACTTGATTTGTGTGCCAGGAATGGACTTCGAATCGGAAATAGCTGGTTCATGAAGAAAAAGGATCAACAAATAACTCGGTACGCCTGGGATGGCTCATCTGAGTCAGTTATTGATTATATTATTATAAGTAGCAACATGGCCAAAGATATCACTGATGTAAAAGTAATTCCCAGTGTGTCTCTAGATGGAGACCACAGACTACTTGTAAGCCTTATAAGAGTGAACAATAAAGACCAAAATCATGGACTATATCCCAGGAGGAAGATTCCAAAAATCAAGACATGGAAACTACAGGAGGAGACTGACATGCTGTCCTTTAGAAGACAGATAGAGGAAAAGTATCCAACACATGATTTGTTATCAGTAGATGAGGAGTGGAAATTACTTAAGTCAGTATTTATTAGTAGTGCTGAAGAAATATGCGGAAGGGCAGGTGGCATAAGAAAGGAAAAGGAAACTGTGTGGTGGAATGGAAGAGTGAAGACAGCTGTTAAACGCAAAAATGTAGCCCGAAAGGAAAAGGATAAACAGGACTAAAGAAAATGAAGAAAAGTACAAAAAGTATAAATATGAAGCTAAAAAAATAGTAATGGAAGAAAAGAAAAATACAATGGAAATATTTGCAGACAAATTAGAGAAGGACTTTGATACAAATAAGAAATTGTTGTATGGACTAATGAGAAGCAAAAGAAAAACAGAAGAAATCACAAGATACCTGACCAACAACAATGAATCTCTTATTACTGACCCAGAAGAAGTGAAAAACATGTGGAAGAAAATTTCAAAAACCTACTTAATATGCCTAGGTTACCTGATACTAACCATAACCAAACTCAGGAAGGGGACCTAAACAATAGAAATCTTTCAGAAACACCAATGAGGAAGAAATAGAGAAATAATAGGAAATGAAATATCAAGACGGGAAGTAGTTGAAGCAGTAAAACCCATAAAAAATGGTAAAGCTTCGGGAGAGGATGAAATAGTTGTGGAGATGATAAAGGCTGCAGGGGATGCAGGCATAGATTGGATGGGGAGAGTGACCAGTGCAGCTTGGAAAGAAAAGAAGGTACCAGATGACTGGGGGAAAGGAATTATGGGTGCCAACATTTAAGAAAGGGCACAGGAAGAAGTGTAAAAAATTATAGAGGAATAACGCTGATGAGCCAGTGTGCAAAGATATACGAGAAAATACTAGATCGAAGACTACGACAACAAGTAGAGCCAAGTTTGAGAGAGGAACAATATGGGTTTAGAGCTGGCCGCTCAACCATAGATCTCATATTTGCGCTCAGACAAATAATGGAAAAAAAGTGGGAAAAGGGAGAAGAAATGTTCATGGTATTCTTGGATGTAGAAAAAGCATATGACAGTGTCCCAAGAGCAAAAGCTTGGGAATGCTTAAAAGATGCAGAAGTAGAACAGAGTCTAATAAGAAGAATTCAAAGCACATATGTCACAACAAAGAGCTATGTTCAAACACCATTTGGTAGAACTACTTGGTTTGAAATAAACGGTGGGCTACGGCAAGGTAGTGTGATGTCACCTACATTATTTACCGTTGTTATGGATAACATACTGCGTAAAGTTAAACCCACAGAAAGTGAAACATCTAAAACTATGATATTTGCAGATGATATAGTGAGATGGGGAGATACCATTGAAGAAGTACAGAAGAGCGTAGATAGATGGAATGAGGAAACACTGAAGTTTAACATGAAAATAAGCATTGAAAGAGTGAAACATTAATAGTAACGAAGAAAAGTAAACAAAATCAAAAGAAGATAATACTACGGGGTGAAGAGCTGGCCATTGCAGAAGCATTTAAATACCTCGGAAGTATACTAACAAAGGACGCAAAACTAGATGCTGAAATATCAAGGAGAATTATATTAGCAGACAAATTTTGATTTACCAAAGTGTACGTAAACTATTATGGAAAGAAGAAATATCATCCAGGTGCAAGATGTTATTGTACAAAATGTATTTCCTCCCAATAATATCATATGCATCCGTGACATGGACAATAGGAGGAAAGGAAGACAGCAGATTACAAGCAGCAGAGATGAAATTTTTAAGAAGTTCTGTAGCCTTAACAAAAATAGACAAGGTACGGAGCAAAACAATAAGAAACAAACTAGGAGTGGAAAGTTTACGAAATAAAATAGGAAAAGAAAGACTCAGGTGGTATGGACATGTAAGAAGAATGAAGCAAGACAGAATCCCAAGACGAGAATTTGAACGTACATGTGGGGGAGTGCGAAGAGTTGGCCGGCCAAGAGATAGATGGCGGGACCAAATAAAATGGAACATTGAAGAAAGAGGAAAATCATGGGAAAGAATTAATGAAGAAAGACTCTGGGAGGATAGAAAGAAATGGAGAGAACTGGTAGAAATGCCTGTCATAGAAGACATAGAAGACATCGAAGTAGATGAGGAGGTGTTGAGCCTGGCTAGCAAACACTGAAAGTCCACAGCCCGAGAAATTGGTGATACGTCACCCCCCGACCTGACTTATGTTGGAACCGGGTGTTTGATTATTATTATTAATTATAATAGTAGGTCGCTTTGATTAACTGTCGAGTTGATGAGTTTTAATCGATAGAGGTCTCTTTTCATATGCCTTTATTCAGTTTCGTATTTCACTTTTCTTTAAACCCCAATATCTAATAAGCAGTACTAAGTACGCGGGAAATCTATAGGCATATACACAGCCTTCAAAAACATAAATAATTCTATCAAGCCTTGTCTATGATGTCCTCATCTTATGATGAATCGTGTCAAACCTGCAGCGATTTTTATTTCAAATATGACTGATTTCTGGTTGCTGGTTGCTCGTAAATGACGTTGGCGTTAATAGGGTTGGTTAAGTTCTGTGCCTGAGATGGTACACTCTAAATAAAATTTATTGGATGAGCGGAAGCGAAGACTTCAATTTCACTGACCCCCCCCCAAAAAATTTAGCTCGGATGGTTTTTTGTTTTTTTTTCATTTTTTTCTGTCTGTTTGTTCGCTCTCTACTGGGCAAACGGCATATGCGATCTTGATGAAAATTTTAGGGGACCTTCGTTTTCTCTGAACTTAGAGGTGTATTGTTTTTGGGTACAATCGAAGAAATATTTCTCATGAATATCGTACTTTTACGATTTTTTTCGATTTTTAGTGCAATACTTTCGTCACATTTGGGCCGATTCTGACCAAACGGGTGGGGCTACAACGTTCATATTTCACAAGGACATTAAGATTATGATGATGTAGTACCTTTTGAAATAAAAAGTTGAAAAAGTTAGCTAAAATCCATAGAAATAATGGTTTTAATATTAGTTTTTCAATTTTTAGTGCGATATTTTCGTCACGTTTGGGCCGATTCTGATCAAAAGGTGTGGGCTAAAACGTTCAGATTTCACTTGACATTAAGGTTATGGTGATGTAGTATACCTTTTGAAAGAAAAAGTTAGTCAGAATCTACAGAAATAAAGGTTTTAATATGAGTTTTTTGAAGTTTATAATACCAATTAACAAGTAACAATCGAAACTTTATTTATTCTATTTTATTTTTATTTATTTATTCAAACTGGACACAAATACAGCCATAGGCCATTTTACATTGTGCGTTATAAACATAATAACATTACTAACTAACTTATACTAACTTAAACCAAACATGATAACAGAGGAAATTTCGAATAGAAATACATGAATGCATGAACAATGAATGATAGGTCATAGCAAAAAACAGAAAGAAAAAAAGAATAAAAAAATAAAATAAAATTAAAATTAAATTAAAATTAAATTAAAATTAAAAATTAAATAGCAAAATTAACCTGGCTAACAAGGGGTTTTACGTTCGTTATGAACTCACGCTGGTTTGCAAAAATGTCTAGGGTGGGTGTGGCAAGTAAATTGTAGGTGAAGGGTAGCCGATAGAAGAGGGAGCGTTTGATGATTTCCAGGCGAGGAATAGGTAAATGAAACAGTTGAGTCGATCTGGTTAGGCGGGAAGGGACATGTAGGGAGAAAAATTGATTAATGGAGGTCGAAGATTCCCATTAACGATTTTATGAAAAAACTTAAAATCGGCCAGAGAACGACGATGGTTTAAGGG
>JAMZAV010010776.1:0-23054 GCA_024449915.1 Sweltsa coloradensis
AAAAAAGTTTTTGATACTTTAAATAAATGTCTCTCGTTTAACAATTTGATAACCATGTTTCTAAGTTTCTATTACGCCTAATTAGTTCAAGCCCAATAATTGAGACTGGAAATATTGGGTTGCCAGTATCACGTCATAATTTTGGTAAAATTTTTATTTTTTATTTTATTGTTTATCCTTGTTGTTATTACATTTTTTAACAACAAGAAAAGGCGTCGACACTAGTAAATATTTTACTAAAACACTTTATATCTTTGTAGAAATCTTGTGCCGCGAGAGCCTTGTAAAGCACGTGAAACCAAAGATTAACACGGCACTTGTAGATGGTTCTCCCATAAGTACTCCTTACACATGGAAGGGAAATGACTTACTGGGCAGTCTTTGAGGGCGGGCGGCAGGTCGTTCCATGGGTTAACAACCCGGAAAGGAAAAGCACTTAAGCCAAGCAATGGACATGTACGACGACGTTAGAATCTAGGGCGCTTCAACCGGTTGGGTCATATTGAGCCGCGTGTGATACTTATTGTGAAATGATGAAATGAGTTTATGGTGTTTTTGTTGATTATAATGCGTTGTATTCTATGTTTATAAAAGATAAGAAATTATAAGAGCTAGTAGTATAGCAACACATTTATATATACTTATATTGATATCGTTGTAGTTGGAAGTTTTCCGAAAAACTTTCGTGTCTCTAATCTCTATGCCCGAACCACCCCCTCCTGTTGGCAAGAGTCGTACAGAAGGTAAAAGTAATTTTATATTGGGGGCGTTCCTACGGTTAGGTCATAATGCGCTACTGTAGCCTAGGGTATGGGGAGGAACGTCCCATGCTGGTCAGAACCAGCCACGGGTAGGGAGAGGCAGAGGGGGTTCTCACGTCGGGGCCATCATCGTCTTTGTTATCGTTCGTGTTGTTATTGTCGTCGTCGTAGGGGTGCATGGTCGTCAAGGGGAGAAGGATCGGTCTTCGACGACGAATGCCAGCGCTCGCCTTTAGTTTCAGAGGGAAACATTCTCCCCTTCATGTATTTAATATAGAATAGCATTAACATTTATATTCCTTGCAAGGCTTCAATGTGCGTAGCCGACACAGTCACATCCGGTGAGGCGACCGCACGCAGTAACAAAATATCGTGTTTTATTAACCCCCAAACCTGTTTGCAAAGCCACAATAGTGAAAATTCTTTCAGGTTCATTTTATTTTCAGGGATTGGTCAATACCTATATTAATAAGTGATGCTAATAATTACAGAAAAAATGTAGTCTATTTGTCTCTTGGATCGCCTGTTAGAGCAGAAAACAAAACAATCCAATGTTGACGTGAGAAACAAGAGTGCTTCAACCGGTTAGGTCATATTGCGCCGCCTGTGATAATGAAAGATGATGAGATGAGGTTAATGGTGTATTTCATGATAAGATTGTTATCAAAGTGTATAAATAACAAAATAAATTGATGATGATGCAAGTAATAGCAGAATATAAGTTATGTATGTGAATGAAAATAAGGAAAAGAAAGAAATGTGTATGATGTGAATTAAATTTTGTTAAATAGCTTACTATGGATAAGAAATTTAGAAAGTTTGTCGACGATATCATATGAAAGAAGTTTTTCATATGAAAAGAAGAGATCAAATTGCGTGCGCAAGGCATCAAATTTAGTACATTCTGCAAGCATACGATGTACAGTTAAAGGTACATCACATGTGTCACATATGGGAATAACCTTTTCTCTGGTTAAGAGATATCCGTGAGTTAGACGTGTGGGGCCTATTCAAATTCTTGACAATACCACCTCTTCTCTACGTGAGAGTCGAGACGTAGTTGGACGAATTTTATTAGTCAATGTGGGCATCACACTGCGCAATTTGTTATTTTGCAACACATCCCAAGATGCTTGTCGCAAATCCAACAATAGTTGCTTGAATCCACTCTTGACATCTGGAACGGGAACCAGATTGAAATCAACGTCGCGACGCTGGGAAGCTTCCTTAGCAGCCCGATCAGCGTGTTCATTTCCCTCTTTGCCCACGTGTCCAGGTATCCAGCAAAACTCTATATAACCTTTAGAAAATAGTATTTCTAAATAGAATTGGATGTCTTGTACCAAATGATGACTTGAATACATGAGTTTTATAGCTTGAAGTAAACTTAAGAAATCTGAACACAAAAAGTTTTTTCCACAAAGACAACGTAGAATGTATTTAAGAGCTTCACGGATGGCGAATAACTCTGCCGTGAAAACTTAATACACGTCGCTTAACCTAAAACGTTCAGTTAAAGGGGTATTTAACCGCTAAACTCAAAAAATATATTTCATTCAGGCTAACTAGTAATGAATTTAGCAATTAACAGAAAAATTATTGGGGCCACCATGACCTACCAAAAAATTGTCAAACATGACATTTTTCGAGCTAGGTCCCATCGGCAAAAATCTCCCATAAGAAATAACATGGGACGATCTTATGCCCCGTGACCTTGGAGGATTTTGATCCAAAAAAATATTGGCCATTATTGACGTACTCTACAGCCTTTCTTGTAAATTCTCTATATTTTGTTTTGTAATTTGGGCAAGTAGTTGGGTCAAAATATGCAGATTACCAAGATGGGGTGTGATTTTGGAATGCATATTTTTGCGTGTTTGAGGGTATATTTGGGCACAGTTTCAAGACACGATGTTATGAATGGGCATTTTAGATTGGTACTATGGTCTAGTATCTATGTGGACCAAAAAAGAAGCAGGTTAAAGCCGATTTAAGAAATTTCCCAAAACACCAATTTTTGCAAATTTCTGGAACAAAAAATTTAAAAAAATCGTGTTAAATCACAGTTACAAGATATAATTTTTTTAAACGGTCATTTTAGTGTAGTATTGTGCTATAGATCACGTGGTGAAAAATAATTTTGTTTTTTTTTAGCCCCTTTAAGGTGGAGTAATAAAAGGCACTTCCAACCTTGTTGTCAATTTTGGATTTTTTTGGTTTATTTGGATTAAGGACGCGTCAACCGTTAGGTCATAATGCACCACTCTAGCCTAAGGGGGGGGGAGGGGCCCATGCTGGTCAGAACCAGCCACGGGTAAGAGGAGGAAGGGGGGTTTCTTACGTCGCGGTCGTCATCGTCTTTGTCATCGTTCGTTGTGTCATTGTCATCGTCGCCGGGGGGTCGTCAAGGGAAGGGCGCAAGGTCCCCGACGACGATTGCCAGAGCTCGCCTCTAGTTTCGGGGAGTAAGATATTCCGCTCTTTCTAGCTGATGTTTGCGAGTGGACTATTTCTCTTGATCGCCTTTTACGATTAGCAGAGCCATGCTCTGGGCCAATTCTACCCCGGGCCCAGACGGGGGGGAAAGGGGAGGAAGCGGGGTTTCTCACGTCGCGGTCGTCATCGTCTTTGTCATTGTTCGTTGTGTCATTGTCATCGTCGCCCTGGGGGTCGTCAAGTGAAGGGGGCAAGGTCCCCGACGACGATTGCCTGAGCTCGCCTCTAGTTTCGGGGATTAAGATCCGCTCTTTCTAGCTGATGTTTGCACCTGTGATATTGAAAGTTTATGAAATGAGTTGTTTGATGATTTTATTGTTGTCTTAGGTTTTAAATTTTTTTTGAGGTTTCTATGAATTTAAGGGCTCGTCAATCGTTAGGTCATAATGCAAAACTCTAGCATGGGGGTATAAATAAATAATAATAAATAAATTGTATTTAGAGTCTCCCACCTCAGTTATATATATATGGGGAGGTAGATAAATTAAGATAATTGGCATGTTGAAAAATGAACACCTGAGGTTGTTTAATAAGTATAAATCATTTATTTAATAGCACAAACGTGAAGAACTTACTTCCATTTACGAAACACAAGATTCCTAATAAACAAAACATGGTCACTGCCACCAATCAATCAAGTTAACATCTCAAAGATATCCAATTTCTAACGGGGCGCGTCAACCGTTTGGTCATAATGCGCCACTCTAACCTAGGGGATATGGGCCATAGCCCATGCTGGTCAGAACAATTTGTGGTTAGGGGAGGTAAGGGGGATTCTCACGTCGCGGTCATCTTCTTGACATCGTTCTTGTAGTAATGGTCATCGTCGTTGGGAAGGTCGTCAAGGGGATAGGAAGGGGTCCGACGACGACCGCCAGTGCTCGCCTCTAGTTTCTGGGAATACTTCCTAATTTCCTAGCTCTTTCTTCGCTATTTACGATTAGGGTAGTCATGCTCTGGTCCACATTCTACCCCGGGCCGAGAGAGGGGGCCTAGATTAAAGGTTTCTTTAATGTCAGCGAGTTAAGAAATGCATCTGTTGTGCATTTAATTTCTGACGAGTTTATTATAATCCATTTAATAATTAGTCATTCCATTTATCTTGTTGGAAGCTATTTAAAATTTTGATAGCAACATTTATATATTCGCAAGTAAATGGGTGGATAAAAAGTCATCCCTGTCGTATAACTTCGCACAATGTCATATAGGAAAGTGATCTGACTTCGACTCGGCAATTGCTTACCGTCTCTATAGAACGACGTGAGAACTAGGGCGCTTCAACCGGTCAGGTCATATTGCGCCGCCTGTAATATTTTAAGTAAATGAAATGAGTTTATGTGTGTTTGATGATTGTATTCTTTTCAAGCTATTTTTTGGGGGCAGCCCACAATATTTTAAAACCCGCAGATTTTCCCGGACCCCAGACCCAAGGGTATTGTATATCCCCCCCCCCCGCTTTTGAGGGTGGGGATTAGAGATTCTTTAAAAAAAAGCGGGGGGCCCGGGCCCCGGGAAAGTGGTTTAAAAAAGCCCACCCAGAAAGCCCGGTTTTTTGGGAAAGATTATAAAAATCATGAAGTTTTTTTTTAGACTCGGCAGAGGCTTGCCGACGTTTTTTTAGACAACAGATTGTTTTAAAAATGTGGTATTTCTTAGTTCAACTGGGGGGCCTTACCGTTGTTGGCCCCGAAAACCGAGGGGCCCGAGAGACCAAAACTGGCATAAACCGCCCCGGCCCAAAAAGTCGGGGGGTTTGGGTCAAAATTTACGTCGATAGTGGAGACAGACGACGACTAGCGAATCTAGGGCCCCTTTCAACCGGTTAGGTTATTTTCCCGCCCCCTGGGGATATTTTTAGGTTTTTAAATTTGTTAAATGGTGTTTTGGCTTTATTTTTCTGATATAAGACAATTTAAAAGATATTTAAATTTTAAATTTTTGCCCCCCGGCCTTTTCAAATTGTAAAATTTGGGTTTAATTGTTTTGAGTAATTAATTACATTTAATTAATAACATTAACTATTTCACCCAAAAAAAAAAAATATTTCTTTTTTATTGTTTTTAAACCCCCTTCGTCACCCTTTGGGCCGCGCAAAATAAACAAAATCAAGTGTTTTTTCAAACGTTTTTAAAAACTCCGTGCGTATGAAATCTCCATCCAAACCATTTCAACACCCTTGCGCTTACGCCCATCACTTGCAGTGTGCACAGTGACCCAGCAGATCCCGCAAAATTTCTTGAGTTTTGGGGGAAATTGGTATTTTTTTTAATAAAAGCCCTTCCGTGCGACTTATAGAAACTATCACCCAGATCAAACGAACCTAGTCATTCTTTGACGTCACACACCGCGTGTGGGGGAATATTTTTCAAAACCAGCCTTTTTCTTGGGGAAAAATGCCTGAAACTTTTGTGTGTGAAAGGAACCCAAATAACATGTCACAATCGTAATTTTGGGTCCCGGGAAGGAATGTTTCTCTTTATCTGACTTTTTTTAATCGTCCCTTTATCGAAAAGTGCCCCGAACTTGGTCTTTCCCAGGGGAACGTAAACAAATAGCTTGTGGATTTGGGAAACATTACTTTATCAACATTTGCGCAACACGACTTCACGAGCATGCATAAATCTCCAAACCGAATGACAGTCGCGGGCGACTTGTGTGTGTTTTGGTAGGGCATTTTTTGAATTGGTTGGTTCAAAAAACTATCGGAGTTTCATCATGAAATTTACGTCACGTTTTTTAAAAACCTTTGGGACCGAAAAAATACCCCCAACTTCGGGCCAAATCACCATGGGACGAAATAGAAAAAGGGAAAAATTTAAAAACCACTCAAATTCCGTAAATACGTCACGGGATTTTTTTCGGGAAATTTTTGGTTGGACAGATGAGAGAACAGCCCCTGAAAGCCCGTCGAACAACGCCACTACAAGCAGTCCCCACGCGTTCAAGGGGAGGCCCTCGTCGGGGGCGAGGGAACGTCGGGAATTGGGGAACGTTTTGGACTTTGAGATTTTTTTGGGCCGCCCGCCGACTTTAGAAACTAGGGGGGTTTAAACCCGGGTTTTGGGTCTTTTTGCGCCCCCCCTGGAATAAAAATAAATGGGGAAGAGTTAATCCCGGTTTAGGTTTGAGGGTTAGATTGTTTTCAAAGTGTAAAAATAACAAAAAAAAATTTGATGATAAAAGGAAATAAAAAAATAAAATTTAAATGTATGCAAATGAAAAAAAAAGAAAAGAAAGAAAGGGTGTAAGATGTGAATTAAATTTTTTTTAAATAGATTACTATGGATAAAAAAATTTAAAAATTTTGCCCACCGTTAATATGTTTAAAAAGTTCTTCATATGTTTGGGAAAGAGTCAAATTGCGTGCGCAAGGCTTTCATATTTGGCACATTCTGTTTAGCATTGATGCCCCGGTTTAAAAGGTACATCACATTTTTCACATAGGGAAAAACCCTTTTTTTGGGTTTTTAAGAGATTCCGTGTGTTAGGCGTGTATGGCCTATACAATTTCTAGCCCAATTTCCCAAACCTCTTTTTACGGGAGAGTCGGGACGGGTGGCCGTTTTTTTGTTAGTCAATGGGGGCCCTCCACACAAACGAAATTTTGGTTATTTGAACCCACACCCACGATCCCTTTTTGGGAAAATCCTCAATCTTTGCTTGTTTTCCACTCTTGACTCGGGAAACGGGAACTAGTTTAAAATTTCAACTTTCGCGCCCGCTGGGAAGCTTCCTTAGCGGGCCCTATAGCCCGTGTTTCATTTCCCTCTGGGGGCCCACGTGTCCAGGTACCCCCAGCAAAACTTTTATTATAATCCCTTAGAGGTTATTTTTTTTCTAAATAAAATTTTAAATTTTTTGTCCCAAAATGATGACTAGAATACATAAATTTTTATAGTTTTGAAGTAAACCCTTAAGCTATTGACACAAAAGGTATTCTCCACAACTACAGCGTAGAATGAAATTTAAGACTTCAGGGAGGGCCAAATTTAACTCTAAAGGGGAAAAACTGAACACACGCGCTTAGCCAAAAGGGTTGGGGTTAAAGGGTGGAGCAAAAAAGGGGGCATTTCCCAACCCTTTTTTTGTCAATTTTGGACCCAAACCCTGTGAATCCCAAAAGGGAAAACCTTTGATGTCCAGGGAAAATCTTTCTAAATTTAAATTTTTTAAATACACTATCGCAAGTAGAGTTTTTTTAAAAAACGCCAAAGGGTCGAATACAATAATCGGCTCTGGTGTAGCCCAGGGCGGGAAATTTGCTAAAAAAAAAATTAAAAAAACGGGTTGGCAGTTTAAAAATTCTATAAAGATTAAAAAAAATTTTAACATTTTAAACCCCCTTTGGGAAGGGGTTTTTGCCATCGGTTTGTTTTTCAAAGTGTTGACATTTTTAAACATTGAAAACAAACATGGTTTGATGGAGGGTTTGGGGATAATTTTTTTTTAATTACGAAACGTACCCATCAAGAGGTTTCGCCTTTCCCTGCCAAGGGGACACACCTGACTGGGCCCTACAAATGACTCCCGGGCTTTTTCCGAAATTCCCCAAGGGCCCAAGCGAAGACCCCCAATGGTGGACAGTGTTTTAAATTTTAAGGGGTTTTTTTGGTTATTTTCCCGAAGAGTATACGAAAAAACCATAGTCCATCTTGGAAAAAAACTAGAGCCCCAAAAATTTCCCTCAACATGCAAGCCCCTATCTGCACCCCACGATGAAATTGTTTTAGAACTTTCAAAGGTTGATTTTAAAGGATGCATTTTTTGCGAAACCTCAAAAACGGGGGTTTTTTTCCCAATTTTAGCTTTTTTCAAACACCATGCCGAAAGGGACGGACATTTGGTTTAATTGAAGTTCTATTTTGGGAAAACCAGATTTTTGGGTCATTTTAAATTCCCTTGAAAGAGGGACAAAAGTGAAGCACGAGTTTTTTTCGGGAGGGGAATCGTGTCCCCCGTTTTTCTAGCCCTTTTCCCCTTAAAATTTTTTAAATCAATTTGCACGTGTTTTTAAAAGCTTTTGAAAAAATTTTCCCGATCTTTTAAAGTTTCCCAAAGGTCACCCTAAAAATGGGCCCACGACAAAAGGCTTTTTGGGGATACAACCCCAAATACACTGTTTTGCCAATAGAAATTTGGGTGCCACAAAAAAGGGACTGAGCCTTGTGGTACACCTTTTTCATTTGAGAACGAGTTGACAAAACATTTTTAAACACGCACTTTAAATGTTCAAATTTTTTTAAAAATTTTTTTTTTTTTTCAAAAAATTTTTTGGCATGGGGTCCTCAAAAAACCCCACTCGTGAATCTTTTGAAGAATGTTAATTTCCATGTTGTGCCCGTAGGTTTTTTTCCAAATTTCAAAAAGCACCCCCAAAAAACACCCCTTTTTTTTTCAAAAAAACCCTTTCTTGAAAAAAGGTCTCTAATCAAAACCAAGGGGGTCGAGGGCAGCGACGTTAAACAAAATTTCCCTTTGGCGTTGGGCCAGTAAACCGCGGGGTTTTCAGCTCCACATTAGCCCTTTTGGGTTGATCATCTTTTGAATATTTTAAAAAAAAGCAACTTTGGCAGAAAAATTTAGGGCGATATGAAGTCGGATCAAACTTGTCTTTTTTTTGGGTTTAAGGGTTAAATTTAAATTTTTGGCAAAAAACAAAAAATCACCCGGGGAAAATGAAAAACCAAATTTAATTAAAAAATAAAAAAAAAAATTTTCCAATGGGGGATCAGTAAAGGTGCACAAACATGTCTTTGTGCTTTTGTTTTCCCCCCACGATGTGCGATAATGGTTTAAAAAGCCCATACGAATTTTCCCAAAAGAGAACGCTTTGTTGTAGGGGCTCATCGTTTTTAAGGGAGAAATTAATTTTTTTCGAGTTCGGGAACTGCTTGATTGCAAAGAAAAGGTCTACATCATATCGTGCTTTGCTGTTTTCCCGATGCAAAATGTAAACCCCAGTACTGAAGCCCATCTGCTGGAGTAATAATTTAAATTTTCCGCCCCCTCCTTGATAGCGGGTATGGTGGGGTTTTCCCGACGTCCACTAATTGGGGTTTAATCCTTTTTCCCCAAACCCTCGGGAAAAGGTGCTGTAATTTTTTAGAAGAAAACATACTCTTTCCATGACTGCCTCTTACTATGTTTTTAAAAATTTGTTTTCCCTTTTCCCCTCTCTCGGGCTTTAAAAATTTATTAAATTTTCAAAAGTAGGAAAAGTATTTAATTTTTTTAAAAAACTGCTTTCTTTGCCTTTATGGCCCCAAAACGCAATCTTTGTTCCACCAGGGGAAAGACACGCGTCGTTTGGGTTTACCACTAAATCAGTGGTATACTGGGGGTATGCTGCCTCGAGGGATGCATTTTACTTTAAACCCTATTTACAACACGTTTGGGGTTCACGAGAACAAATAAAAAATCCACCTTTTAGCAAAAAGACTTCACCCAAGTTTTCCCGGAACTTTCCCCAATCGGCTTGCGCAAATCTCCATCCCTGACCTGGGTTGTGTGGCCCATTTAAATTTAATACATTCCTTTAAATTTAAAAAAGATCACTTCCATGGGTTTAAACATCAAGAAAATTTTGCTCGAGACAAAACGTAGCAATGGGGTAAAACATGACTAAAAATTTTTCCGGAAAAAAAATGCCAGAATGTGACGTGAAAAAGTTTTCCTCTTTGGGCCCCTTTTTTTCCCAACCCAAAGAAAAAATCCCCCACAGTTTTTTTGGGTCGGGGGCTAACGCTCGACTCTGATTCGTGAGGTCCCGGGTTCGAATCCCGTGAGCCGGCAATTTCCCACTGAAATTTTTTTTAGAGGTTTTTCCCCCAGGGCGTTTTTTAAAGGGGAAAAGCAAGGGATTGAGTCCCTTTTTAAACAGCCCTCGGACATCCCTTCCCCAATTTCCTATCCGCTATACCCAGTTCCCCCTGAAAGATGGGGTAATTGCACCCTATAACCCGGTTTTCCCCCGATTTTAAAAAAAAAAAAAAAAAAGAAACATCATTTTGTTGTTAAAAAATTTTCTACAACCCAACCCCGTTTATCAAAACTGCTGATCCCCAGGGGCAATGGTGAGCGTTTTTAAAAACACCACCCCAAAATTTTCCGGGGCCATGTTTTTTATCCGACAATGCCCTTTCCCGATCGCGTCTGCTTATGATTAAGGGGGTGGAATGTAAAAACAAAAATAATATGGTTAAATTTTGGAAAGTAAACTGTAACGGCCCACGGCCTGAAGGCGAGTTGTCAATGGAAATTTTAGGGGGATACACCCATTTATGCCCCCGCAGAAAAGGCAACAAACCCCCCCGTGCACGTTCACCTCCTGTATAATCCTTACGGGAGATTGTAAACCCAAAACCCTAGGGTTATCCGTTGGTTTTGGAAAAAAAATTTCCCTTTTAAAATAAGATCAAGGGTTTGTGTGTTTTGGTTTAAAAGTTTCTGTAGCCTTCTAATTTGCATTTGAATCCTCTACTATTCCCCCGTTTTTTAGTGTAGCCTTTAAGTTTATTTGATGTTGTATGGATCTTAAATACGCTTTATTTTTTTAAATTTTTACTTTTTGGGTTTTTTTAAAAAATCAAAAGGGGTTCTCTCCATTAAACCCATTCTCCAACATGTCCCTCAGTAAAATGGGCGGGCGTGGATGGGGGTGTTTTTTTTGGTTGGGAATCTTAATAATTTTTTTTAAAAATTTTTACCCACTAAAAATCCTCAACGGGGTTTTGGTTTTTTTTAAATGGGCTGGTGATTTTGGAAATTTCTGCAACTTGAAAATAAAATTGCTGTTTTACGTCCCCTTTCTGGCGAATAAATTTTCCTAAATTTTTTTTCGGAATTTTGGGGATCGAGTCAGGGGAAAATAAAAATCTTTGTAAAGTTTTTCCCCGCTCCCTGTTGTTGCTTTGCTTGATCTTTTAATTGATCTTGTAGTGGTTTCGTTACAAAGCAAAGTTTGGAAAACGGGTTTTCCCTTTGCTTTGCGTTTTTCTTTTAACCATGGTGATGTCTTTAACATGGCTGGTAGCCGCATCAGCTTCAAAATTGGGGGTAGGGCCCCATGCTTTGGGATTTTTTATGTTTTGGGTTTTTGGGGTGTGTCTTTTGGATTTTTTTTTCATTATGCCTCTACTTTCTTGATTACCGCTTGCGCAAAAGATACGGAAGATTAGATGGTGGGTAAATTTTTCATACCTTTTCCTTGCCTCATGAACATTAAGTTTGTTTAACCGCCCCCTTTTCTCACAAATCTTTTCTCTTCCCCCTCCATCTAGGCAAACACGGAAAGAAGAAGCAAAGAAGGACCACTTCAATTTTACCCCCCACTTGTTTTGGGTGTTTTACACGCCCCTTTTACCATGAATTTGTAACCCCAAAATTTTTGCCCAAAAGGTTCGGGTTTACAAACATTCTTGGTGTGTCCCAAAACTTTGGGAGGTGAAACATCCCCTGGGGGTTTTTGGGATATAGGTGCTTACATCTAAAATGTGGTATCCCACTACACTTTTTTTAGGTAAATCCCTTTGTGGTTTAAGGTGGGATTGTTGTGCCAGGGGGAAATTTTTCCCATCAACAGGGTCATTTTCTATACAAGGGCAATTAAAACCTTGTTTGGAGAGTTAAACCCCTTTTAAATTTCCTCATTGGTTTAAAAATTTTAGATCAGAACCCAATAATAAATTTTTTAGAAAAAATTTAAATTGGGGTTTATTTCGGCTTAACTTCAATGTCGAATAAAGGGAGTCAAATTTTTTTGGTTTTCAAAAAAAGTTTAGACTGCTTATCATTTGCTGGCTCAAAACCCGAAGTAATCCTTTCGCAGTTTTTTGGGGACTGATTTTACGGGGAAAAATGCTACCCCCCTTGAATTGGGTTTTGCAATCGCAACTGATGATATTTTAAAAAATGTTGTGTTCTCTTTTAAAAAGAAATTTTAAATTTTCAACATTCTAGGTTTAATTTTTTTAATGGGTTTTTTAGTTTTTTAACCATAGTTTTTAAGGGTAAATTCTGGGTTTAAACAAGGGGCCTAGGTCTTTTTTTTTTTGATGGTAATTGTTTGTTTTGGGGGTGGGAAATGGGGGGGATTTTTGGGGATTAAGATTTTCCATAGTAGGGAAAAAGGGGGACAACCTACAAAAATTTTCCCGGAAAAAAATCAAAAATAGCCCACGTTGGGGTTTTACCAAAATAGGGCCTTGTAAACCCTTTAAAAATTTCTTTTTTTTAACAGGGGTTATGTAGGAAAGAGCCAATTTTTTGCCGGGGCCAAAAAGGGCATAGACGCAATAGATCTTTTACCATTTTGGGGCGGCTCCCACCCCCTTTCCCTTTTTCCCTTTGCTCTCCCCCTTTTGGGAATACAAAACCCACGCAATCTATGTCCGGGCTGCCCAATGTGCAACAAAAATTTTGACAAAAAAGTTTCCTAGCCCATTGACCCCGGTGGGCAGTTTTTTGAATCTCCCGTTATGATGAAGCCAAGGGGGCTAAAGTTTTCGTTTTTTGTCCATGGTTCTCGCAAGAAAATTTTCCCCAACAAACCCGGGTCCCCTTTTTCCCCCGGCACGGGGGCGCCCCCGCACGGCCAAAAAACGGCGGGAGACGTTTTAGAACACCCAAAAGGGGGGCCAGCCCTTGATGGTGAAGATTTGAAAAATGAAAAGTAAAAAAAAGATATGATTGTAGTGGGAAAATTTTCGTGTGGGGGAAAATGAAAATATATGCATGAGAGCCCCCTTTTTCGGTTTTCCCCCGTAAATCAAGATCTTATTTGAGGGGTCCAAAACCGAAATGCTTCTTTATCACCTTTTACGATGAGCCGAGGAGGAATGCTCTGGCCTATTCTACCCCGGACCCAGACGGGGAGGACACAAGAAAAATTATAGATCTGAATAAAGAGTGAAATTTGTTTGATATGAATTTAATTTTATTCAACAAATTACTTTGAATTTGAAAATAGGAATTCGTTTGTTTGAATTAAGGGCGCGTCAACCGTTAGGTCATAATGCACCACTCTAACCTAAGGGGGTGGGGTATGATTGGCCCATCCCTGGTCAGAACCAGCCACGGGTAAGGGGAGGAAAGTGGGTACTCACGTCGCGGTCGTCATTGTCTCTGTCATTGTTCGTTGTGTCATTGTCATCATCGTAGAGGGGTCGTCAAGGGAAGGGGGCAAGGTCCCCGACGACGATCGCCAGAGCTCGCCTCTAGTTTCGAGAAGTAAAATACTTTGCTCTTACTAGGTGATGTTTGCGAGACGTTTTCTCTTGAATCGCCTTTTTACGATTAACAGAGCCATGCTCTGGGCCAATTCTCCCCCAGGCCCAGACGGAAGACCCTAATAACCACAAAAAATATTATAATATTTGGTTCTTTCGTCGTGGTCGTGGCTGTCTTTGTCATCGTTCGTTGTGTCATAATCGTCATCGTCTTCAGGGAGGTCGTCGAGAAGGGGGAAGTGTCCCCGACGACTACCGACAGAGCTCGCATTTGGTTTTCGTTTTTTTTTGGTTTATTTGGATTAAGGACGTCAAACCCTTAAGTCATAATGCACCACTCTTATTCAGGGGGGGAGGGAGGAGGAGCCCATGCTAGTCAGAACCAGCCAGGGGTATAAGGGGGGTTTCTCACGTCGCGGTCGTCATCGTCTTCGTCATCGTCCGTGGTGTCATTGTCGTCATCGTCGTCGAGGGGTCGTCAAGGGGGGGTATTAGGTCCCCGACGACGATTGCCAGAGTTCGCCTCTATTTTCGGGGAGTAAAATACTATCTTTTATACAAGCTGATGTTTGCAAGATGGAATTTTTCTCTTGAATCGCCTTTTACGATAAGCATAGCCATGCTCTGGCCAAAATTCTACCCCGGGCCCAGACTTGCTTTCATAGTTTATTTGGATTAAGAACGCGTTAACCGTTAGGTCATAATGCACCACTCTTGCCTAGAGGATATGAGAAGGAGGAGCCCATGCCATGGTCAGAACCAGCCACGGGAAGGGGAGGAAGGGTTGTTTCTCACGTCGCGGGCGTCACCGTCTTTGTCATCGTTCGTGGTGGCATTGTCATCGTCGTTAGAGGGTTCGTCAAGAAAAAAAAGTTTTTTTTAGTTAATTTAGTATAACGGCGCGTCAACTGTATGGCTATTTAATGCCCCACTCTAGCCTATGATAGCCAAGGTAGGCTTACCCTTAGGAAGGGGAGAAAGTGATTGTTACTGCGGGTACTCACACATGGTCACTCTTCACTCACTCGTCTTATAACGACTTTGGCGTTTTTCTATTGGTAAAGACAGGACTTTGTCTGTTTCATAACTTTCAACGATTAGCAGAGGCGTGCTCTGGGTCAAATTCTACCATGTACGTAAGTCCTAACCAACATAAAATAAAATAAAATTGTGTTGTAAGTTTGTAGAATATTGAAAATTTATACAAATGGTGATAGTTATTATACAAAAACAGAAAAATGAAGTCAGCTTAAAATTTTTTTAAATTCAGTTAATTTCGATTTAGGGCGGGTCAAGTCAAGGGTTTTCGGTGATTGGGGAGAAAAGTATTGCCTTACATAGAGGGTACTAGCTGATGTTGGCGATTTTTTATTTGGTTTATTTGATTAAAGACGCGGCAACCGTAAGGTCATAATGCGCCACTCTAACCCAGAAGGGGCGGGGGGGGGGGGAGGGCCCATGCTGCTCAGAACCAGCCACGGGTAAGTAGATGAAAGGGGTTCTCACGTCGCGGTATTCATTGTTTTTCGTCTTCGTTCGTGGTGTCCCTTGTCGTCATCGTCGTCGAGGGGTCGTCAAGGGAAGATGGAAAGGTCCCCGACGACGATTGCCAGAGCTCGCCTCTATTTTCGGGGCGTAAAATACTACCCTTCATACTAGCTGATGTTTGCGAGGTGGAATTATTCTCCTTCCTCGCCTATTACGATTTGCAGAGTCGGAGTGGTTAAAGTCTAACACGAGCGAAATGTCAAAAGAAGTGACGACGACCTGAGAATCTAAGGCTATGAAACCGGTCAGGTCATATCGCGCCGCATGTGATATTGTAAGTAAATTAATGAATTTGTGAACTATGTTCGATTTTAAAATTAATTTTTTTTTTTGTTTGGTATTGTTTATTTTTTTTGGATTCAGAATGCATCAACCGTTAGGTCATCACGCAACACTCTAGCCTTGGGGGATGTAGGGAGGAACGATTCTTGCTGGTCAGAACCAGCCACGGGAAAGGGAGGAAAGGGGGTTTCTATGTCGCGGTCGTCATCGTCTTTGTCATCGTTCGTTATCCCACTGTCATCGTCGTCGGGGAGGTCGTCAAGGAAAGGGGGTGTGTCCCCGGCTATGATTTGCCAGAGCTCGCCTCTAGTTCTGGGGAGTAATAAACTCCCCTTTTCTTAACGTACTAGCTGATGCTATATTGACGACGTAAGAAACTAGGGTACTGAAACCGTGTAGGTCATAATTCACCGCTTTTTGTATATTTGTTATTTGCATTTGTTGTGAAAAAAAAATGTTTTTTGTTGTTGTTTTAGTTTGGATTTTTTTAGCTTAAGGGCGCGTCGACCGTCAGATCATAATGTGCCACTCTGGCCTAGGGATATGCGGAGGAGGGACCAAAGCTGGTCAGAAACCAGCCATGGGTAGGAAGAGGAAAGGAGGGGTTCTCACGTCGCGGTCGTTATTGTCTTCTCATCGTCATCGTCATCGTCATCATCGTCATCGTTCGTTGTGTCTTTGGGTCATCGTCGTCAAGGAGGTCGCCCAAGGGCAGGGGGGGGTATCCCCGTCGAAAAACTGACAGAGCTCGCCTCTAGTTTCGGGGAGTAATATCATTCGTTCTTACTAGCTGATGGTTTGCAAAGTGGACTTTTCTTGAATGGGCCTTGTACGACAAGCGAGCCATTCTCTACCCCGGGCCCAGAAGCTTACACGATATTGTAACGGTACAAAAGGACTAACCACTTAAATAGGCATAAATACTTGAATTGAGAAGGCCTACACGGCCATTGTGTAGGCTCAGGGGCATAACTGGTTTGACTGACTTTTTGGGAGAAACAAATTTTAAATTCCCATTAAAAAGCAGCCGTCGATTAGCAACACTTTCCGCGAACGGCCGCTATGGAAAGCGTGACCCCAAACAAATTGAACGACGTTGTGAGAAACCACCGGGTTTGGTCATATTGCGACATCTGATATTGAAAGTTGATGAATGAGCAAATGGTTTGTTTTTAATTATTAATAATCATTGAATAAATGAATTCCTAAGTTTATATTTAAGAAAAGGATATGATGATGATAACATGGATGCATCTCTTGGTTAATTTGTGTACTGTGAAAGTACCTCGAAAAACAAGAACTTGTCAAACATTGTCGCCATTTTCGCCTGTTTACACAATAATTTTACATTTTAAAGTGCGAAAATGGCCGCCAATTTTATTGTTGCTGTAAGTTAAGGCCTTTTTAAACAGTAAACGATAATCGCAGACGCACCGCCCCATAATGTACCAGGACCAATAACGCCAGTTACTATTCTTAGTCCATGATGATAGTAATAACAAAATTAAAGTAATTTATGAGAATGGAAAAAAAAAAATTGAAAGAAACGTGTATGATGTGCATTTTGTTAAATTTATTACTCTGGATGAGAAATTGAGAAAGTTTGTCGCTGTTATGAAAGAAGTCCGTTATCATATGATAGCAGTTCGTCATATTATTGGTGAGATGAAATTGCGTGCGCAAGGCATCTTGTTTGGTACATTCTGCTAGCAAATGATGAACGGATAATGGTACATCAGATGTGTCACATCTGGGAATAAACTTTTCACTGGTTAAGAGATATCCGTGAGTTGGACGTATGTGGCCTATTCGAATTCTGGACAATACCGGACCTTAGTTAAGACGACGAGAGAAACTAGAACGTTTCAATGTGTTTATTCAAATTTTGCTGCCTGTTATATTGTAAGTTAAAAAATTATTATTTATCGGTTGATTGTTTCTATATTTTATTTAAAGTTAATACTAATAATCCATACTCATTTCCAACAATGTCGGGTTGAGTTGTGTCCTTCACACCGATATCTAGTACACGAAACAGTTGTAACGAGGTAGACGGGCTCAGCGTTTCTTCATGGTCATTCAAAGCAAATAAAACAAAGAAAATTATATAGATGGTAGTGATAAGTCATATTATCATTAATTATTTTCTTTAAAAATTAGCATTAACGTGCAATAAATTTGGTTTAATAATATATTAGAATGGAATTTTAACGTGTTTTCGTATGTCGGGATGGTCATGTCAAATCCCTTAACAAAGTACAGAGTTTAACAGCAAAGAGATGAGCTGGGAAGATTTGTTAAGAACTTATGGCAGTGTAAATGAAATGGCAGAAGTGTTTAGGATGGGAATCTTTCAAAATAGAGAGAGGAGCAACAAACTGCAACCTGTTTCGTGCTTTGAAATTCAGCAGGTTTGGAAGACGACGACGCGAGAAACTAGGGCGCTTCAACCGGCTAGGTCATATTGCGCCGCCCGTGATATAAAAGTTGATGAGATGAGTTAATGGTGGTGTTTAATGATTATTAATTATTGAATGAAAGAATGAATTTCTAAGTGTATATATAAGGAGAAAAAGTGATGAATGTAGTTTGTTTATTTGATTAAGGACGCGTCAACCGTCAGGTCATAATGTGCCACTCTAGCCAAGGGGCCTATAGGCCTCCAGCCTATAGATGATGGTTGTGAGGTGGACTGTTCCTCTTGAATCGCCTTGTACGATTAGCAGAGCCATGCTCTGGGCCAATTCTACCCAGGCCCAGACGGGGGTTGACGTCCGAGGAGACAGACAGAATTACACACGTAAGGTATCAAGCCGGCACCTCCAGCAAGGTCAGACGATATTACAACCAATGTATTACTATGTAGATTTTCTAACAAAACAAAATTATTTGTTGCATTTGGCTGTGAGTGTCTGGTACCTTAAAATAATTGAAAACCTCTTCAAAGAACTGACGAAGACGTGAGAAACTAGGGCGCTTCAACCCGGGTTTTAGGTCATATTGCGCCGCCTGTGATATAATAAGTTATAAAATAAAAATTTTGGTGTGTTTCATGATTATATTGTATTCTTTGTTTATATAAGAAATGAAAATGATGGTGGTGATAGTAAATAGCAGAAGAATAAACATTTATTTAAATAAAATATTAAATGTGTTTGATTTGAATTAAATTAGGTTAAATAAATTACTTTGAAAAAGGGAAATTTTTTAATGATTGCAAGAGATCAAATTGCGTGCGCAAGGCATCATTTTTGGGTACATTCTGTTACCATATGGTGTACAGTTAAAGGTACATCACATGTGTCACATCTGGGAACAACCTTTTCTCTGGTTTAGAGATATCCGTGAGTTAGGCGTGTGTGCCCTATACGAAGTCTAGACAATACCACCTCTTCTCTTCATTAGAGTCGAGACGTAGGTGGAAGAATTTTATAAGTCAGTGTGGGCATCACAAACCGCAATTTGTTATTTTATATAGGATCGAGGTATTTGATAAAATTATAAAATCAAATGACGAAGTAAGAAACTAGGGCGCTTCAACCGGATAGGTCATTTGCGACGCCTGTGATATTGTAAGCAAATAAAGAAGTTTATGGTGTAATTATTGATTTTTTTGTTTTTATTAGTTAATTTTTTAGTTAATTTGGAATATGGCGCGTCAACCGTTTGGTCATATTGCGCCATATAGCTTGCATACAGAATATGAAGAAGAACTTTAATGCTGATTAGAACCAGCCACGGATAGGGGCAGTAAAGAGGGGGGGGGGGTTCTTACGTCGTGGTCGGCATCGTATTTGTCATCGTTCGTGTTGTCATGGCGTCGTCGTCGGGGGGGATTCAAAGGAAGGAGAAGGAGTCCCAGACGACGATTGCCAGAGCTCGCCTCTAGTTACGGGAAGAAATATACTCCCCTCTTACTAGCTGATGTTTGCGAGTTGGACTTTTTTTTCTTGAATCGACTTGTACGATTAGCAGAACCATGCTCTGGGCCAATTCTACCACGGCCCAGATGACTTCCAACAACAAATTTTGAATTTAATCGCCTGTGTCATTTTAGATAAGAGTTCTGCAACATATTTGTTCGAAACCCATACTACACATCTTTAATTTTTATGTTTACTTTCAAAATTATGTATGCCTGTATGAAATAAACAAACAAGTATTATTGATCGATCATACTTTTATGTAGTTAAAAAAATAGGAGTACAATTATAATATAAGTTATCAGATCTGATGAAGAAGTGACGTGAGAAACTAGGGCGTTTCAACCGGTTAGGTCATACTGCACCGCCTGTGATAATGAAAATTGATGAGATGAGCATTGAATGGTGTGTTTTTAAAGAAATGTAAATAAGAAAATTTATGGCTTACTGAAAATTGTCGTGATCAAGAATACTAAAATACACTTCGTTTGGGTAGATGAGAGTTAATAAAAGGTAAGATTTCGAAATTTCGCGATCTTGCCGCGTTTTAATAGACACGGCCTACAGGTTTGTGAACTTTCAAGGCCTTCTAAATCTCCCGGTTCAGATAGTTTTTAAGTTCTTGGTCCGTATGAAGGTGTGGTGGTAGAGGGGGGCATAAGGGGATGAAGATGTGAAGTGGTCTGCAAATTTATTCGTATAGACATTTTTTAACTAGGAAAACGCTTAAGTCCCGCCGCGTTGTTGGATGAGCGTAATTGGGTTTGCATTGAGCTGCCATGTGTTACGCGGATTTTCTGTTGTTTTGTGAAAAATCATTACTTAGCCCGAAGATTTTTTTTAATTAAATTAAATTAAATAAAAAATAACTTAATTTTTTTAATTAATCGAAATTTTTAACAAAGAAAAAATCGTAAAATTGAAATTTTCATAAGAAATAAATATTCGATTGCGCTCAAATTTAACACGAATATATAATTCTTGAAATTTGGGTTCTGTGAAAAAATAATTAAAATTGGATAAAGCATGTAGGTGTAATAAGTCAAAGAATTGTTTTAAAAAAAAAAAACCCGAAAAATTTGATTTTCATAAGAAACAATTTTTCGATTACACTCAAATTTCACACAAATATATTAATTCATAAAATTTAGGTTCTGTGAAAAAATTAACACAATCGGATAAAGCATATTATAAGTGTTATTAAGTCGAATAAAGTTTTTAAAAATCGAAAAAAATCGAAAAATTTCGATTTTTATGAGAAATAAATTTCCCGATTGCTCTCAAAAACGTGGCAATTCTAAGTTCAGAGATTTCGAAGGCCTCCATGAATTTCATCGCAATCGGAGTATCGGGTTTGCCGGAATCGTGCTAACATACATACAAAAATACAGAAAGAAAAAAAAACATTCCGGATTTTTTTTCTCCAGTGTAGTGAAATGGAATCTTCGCTTCGCTCGCCTCGCTCGCTACGCTCGCTACGCTCATCCAATAAGTTAGCTCATAACTTTTCTTATTCAAATGGATCTAAACTATCGGGTCTGCCCTCTCTGGCGGTCGTCGTCGGGGACCTATCCTTTCTCCCCTTCTCAACGACCTCTCTAACTATGACGACTATGACAACATTAACGGTGACAAATACAATGACGACCCATACCCGGGCTGGTTCTGACCGCATGGGACCCTCCCCACATCCCCTAGGGAAGAGTAGCGCATTGATTGATCGAACGGTTGAGGCGCCGTTAATCAAAATAAATAAATCCAAAAACTATCATTCTCTGTGATGAAATTTAAATTTATAAACCATCTCTTTATTTTTAAAAACAGTCTATGACAATTTCATACTTGTCATGCTTGTCAAAACCAGCCAAAGGGAAAGGGCTCTCACGACGCGGTCGTAATCGTATTTGTGCGCGTCCGTGTTGTCATCGTCGTCAACGTCGTTGAAGAGGACGTCAAGAGAAGGGGGAAGGTCTACGACTACGATTGCCAGAGATCGCTTCCCTATAGTTTTTAGGGAGTACACATCTCATTGTGCGCTGTGTTTGTAAGATGGACTTTATCTCTTTTCCCCGCCCTTAACGAACAGCAGCACCAAGTTTTGGTTGGGCTTATTTTTGACGTGAGAATAAAGGGTGCTTCACCGGTTAGGTCACATTTCGCAATGAAACGAGTTAGTTTTGTTTGATGGTTATCTTGTTTTCTAAGTAAAAGAAAGGAAACGTGTGAGATGAAAATTACGTTTTGTTAAATAAGTTATTTAATATATAATAAATAAATAGGAAGAGTAAGCCTTCGGTGGTATAGGCACGTACGAAGTATGAAACAATATAGAATCCCAAGAAGATAATTCAATCGCATATGGGGGGATGGGGGGAGGGGGGGGGGGCATAGAGCGTAGGAAGAGTTGGACGCCTAAGAGATGGATAGAGGGACTAAATAAAATGGAACGTTGAAGAAAATGGGAAATCATGGGAGACGACGTGAGAAACTAGGGCGCTTCAACCGGTTAGGTCAGATTGCACCGCCTGTGATAATGAAAGTTGATGAGATGATTTAATGTTTTTGTTTGATGATTAGAATGTTTTCTAAGTGTATAAATAACAAAATAGATTAATGTATTCTTTATTGACAACAGGTCCGGAGACCCACAAGTGCAATATAATAGACAACTTATAACTACAACGATTAAGCATTAATATATAGAATGAACTAAGTGCACAAAGTTAAATTAAAATTAAAATTAGATTAGTTTGACACAAATTAATATAGACATGAGATAATAACAGTACACAGTAAAGAGAATTTATTAATTATAAAATAGGACTATCGCGGTTTGTAAAATGCATATCAAAAACAATATTTCGTTATGAATAAGAAAATAATTATGATATTTGATTGGCTAAGTATTGATTGATCATGGGACCATATAGGACTAACAAAACAAGTGAAAAGAAGTGAAAAATAAAGGAAATATAATCCTAAAACGACATTCACGTTAACTACTTTTGATTATATTATGCATGTTTGTGGTTTTCGAACAAAGTTACAATGTTAGAGTTGTATTAATAACAGATTTGAATTCAGGCAGTTTCATATAATGAATATCAAGTTCACTGTTTTTGGAAACTAAAATATTGTATGTTGATTGGATTCGATTAATGGGGGCAAATTTCAACAGATCAATACGAAGGCGTGGAACGTAAAATGTGTGATGGTTGCGCGTGCATTTAGCGGGAATGTGGAAGTTGACACTTCCAATCAAATCTGAATCAATGAGACCATGAATGAGTTTGTAGAGAAATAAGATGTCAGTTGCTTTACGGCGATTTTCTAATGTAGACATTTGAAAACTTTGACATAGAGAGGAATACAATTAGCCCAGGAGTGGAAGAAAATTTTGTATGGTGTACCCGGACAAAATTCCGAACAAGCTGAAAATTTGCACACATGTTCAGTTGATCATTCTAAACAATAGTTTAAAAGTCCCCTAAGCTTTGCCGCGTGCGTCTTGAGATATAGTGACAAAAGGGCGTTAGTGCCAAAAATTTGTTATTTTCAATTTCAAAACATTTTTTTGTACTTATATGTACAAATTATTAAATATTTTTACAAAAATAAAGTACAAATCAGTCATAAGCTTCAACCCATGCGTGGAAAAAGGGCGTAAGTGCTAAAATAGATATTTTCAATATTTTCAATACATTTTGACATAGTAGGCCTATGTCAACTGCAATATTTGTAATCACACTAAAACGTGAATTTTCGACATAATGTCAGGCCTTCATCGTGCAACATGCAAATATTAGTTTCGGAAAAAA
>JAMZAV010010777.1:0-21168 GCA_024449915.1 Sweltsa coloradensis
TTAACACCACACCTAAGTAGGCGCATTTGAGTTGGGCCAACTCAGCGACCACTCTTCACGCACTTAATTTGTTATATTAAACCCTTTGATCACATAAGACTCTTATCTTGCTTAGTGATCATTACCTGTCGTTGGTACTACCGTACCACAGACCCCTCTTCTAATATCTATTTTAATATTATTTAGGCCTAATTATGAACGTTCATTCCTCTCTTACAAGGAATTAATTTTTAATAAAGCCTCTTTAACCATCAAGTATTCGCAAGTTTGAGTGGTAGCATTAGCCTCATAAGTTGGAATTACGTAACGTTTTTAACCAGGTCCTCTAGCATAATTTCCTTTTCATCCAAAGACAATTTAATGAAAACAAGTTGAAATTCCGAATGTTTGTTTACACCCTTCCATCTAGTCTACCGCGAGACCTCACATAAATCGGTTTATTTAATTCACTTGGTAAAATTGTTTGAAATAAAACGTTTTTACACTCGAGGCAATCCATAACTCTCGCTTTAAACCTCCACCGGCCGCGCCACCATCGCTCGACCAGAGAAAAAAACTCATCATTCTCAATAAGCGTCAACCCCAAACATCGACCGTTGAATATTTGAAACAGCCTACACCTAGAAGCCATCAATCGGCCGTGAGTTTAAACAGATGACCAGTCTTGACAAGGTGATTTTTCTCTATAGATTCTACTAGCTAGTGTGTGAGTGCGCCGCCGTCAAATGTCCATTACTTGTTTAGTGAGCTATGGTATCCAAGGATGGGATTTATGACGTCATCTCGGTGGGACCGTCTCGATCTAAGACATCAAATATAGATAAAAGCAATGTTGAGATGGAGCTGCATGGAGTACAGCTAAGTCACGTGTCTACCGAGACGATTTCAAATATCTCACATCGTGTTTATTTTTCTTGCAAAGGCGAGTTTCCAATTCTTCTTATGGATTAAATATTTAGTTTACTTGGCAGGTTATTTCCGAGGTGATCAAGGGAAATAATAAACTACAAACACAATAAATAAATGGAATAGGTTTCTATTATGTATTGCGATGGGTGCATAAGGGACTGTATAACACAGGATTGTAATCTAATGTAATGTGTTATTTTGCAATAGATATATAAATGTAAATATTTAATCAGGACACACACATAATTTAATCAGAATCAATGCAATATGTCTTTTCAATAATCTTTTTTGTAAGCACACAAAAATCCTTCTCGGAGAAATTTTTTTATTTTCATCTGAATTCTCAACTACTCAACTGGAGTTTCGTGATGTTTAAATTAATATTATAAATACATAAATAAAAAAATAATAGAAATAAAATGTGTATGAAATGAAAATGATATTTTGTGTCACGTGTTTTATTAATTTGTATTATATGTATTATGTTTATCCTATATGTGTACAATGTAGGTTTGATTGAAGTTTGAATTATTTTAATACGCATACAACAACTGCACGTCTAAAAATTATTAATGATACTATATTTTAATAAATAAGGATATACAGCATGATACACTTGATACACACTGTAAACTCAAACATTACTTTAAATTTAACGTTTCAAATAAATTGAAAAAAAATTGAATTGCGTAGGGTTCAGTATTATGAATACTTGTAGGCTACTATCACTAATGTTACCAAATATACTTCACCTGACAAAGATGAATATTAAATCTAGTATTTTAATAAATGGTAAAAGTGAGTTATAAACCACTTTTTTAAGTGACGCATCTTTGAATGTTGACAATTTTGACCGAGGGCATAATATAGTGACTAACTATTTTCTTTGGCACATACCATAATTTGTACTTAATTACAACCTAACCCGCACATGCAATTTTAATACCGTGAACAGCGTAAATACATTCTCTAGTATAGACTACCCACATATACAAGAAAACTTGTAAAAATACAGCCAAACCTTACACACTCAAAATCAATGAGATGTAAAAGAAGGGCCAAGCTCATGTACCCTTCTACATTTGCGCTTCCTTAGGGTTATTCATAAACGTACACTGCCCTGTAACTACATCCGTGAAAAACTTTACAAAATGGAATTTGCAATATTAATCTAACGTTATTTGGAATGTGTTGTCATGTACCTAAATCAACCCGATTATGAAAGTTTTAGTTTATAACACGTTTCATGATAACTGGGTGACACCTCGAAAACACCCCTACTCTGCTTGCTATAAAAGGTGCCCGAGTGTGTAGCGCGTTGCGGCTTGGCTGCGGTGCCCGGACTGGCTCCTAGATATGGTATAAATCCACAATTATAATTCAAGTACACATTTTGTAGTAAGGTTGTGGAAAACTATTATTGGCAGTGAGTTTGCTTTGGTCGTCTTTCCTTTGTCATCTTGAATATTTTTCTAACTTTGATACATAAGATGAAGAAAGTTTTACTTTTTCAAAGTTTCTCAAAAACAAATTGTCCTTCAACCATTTTAATTACTTAAAACCTTGCAAACAGAGCACCCCGGCGTGAAATGAACATATTTTCGTTCCCAACGTGAACGCCAAGGGGTAAAAGTTAGCCCCCCCCCCCCCCCCCCCAAGACCCCCCACGCCGCTCCATATTAGCAACCAATCTATTTGGCTCTAACTACCAATAAAGACCTTTAATTCACTTCCCCTGTGCAGGAATTTAGCCAGATGTGCGATTCATTACGAAACATTAACAGATAATGAGTCGGGCTGTTTCGAAAATTGAATTTTGTGCCTCTGGCAAGTATTTCTTCTCTACCCCCCTTGGAGACTATTGAAGATAACATCATTAAGACAACATGGGACCTCACCCTTTTTACCTTCAGGGGATGGTACCAAGGGATACATTAACAGAATCCTCTGGAAAAGGGGTAGTTGTATTTTGTTTTTTTCAGATTCGCTCACGCCAATTCGCCATCCTAATCGACAGGAAGTGGAATTGAGCGACCGGCCAATCCATCAGAGCTGTGCCCTGTGGCATCAGTTCAATCTACCAACAGTTAGTGAATTCCAACAGGGATTCAACGCGAATGATGGCATTTAAATCACTGGCATTGGCTGCCACTTGCTCTCCAATCAAATCACATTCGATGGAGTAAGTGGATTCCACTCATCTCACGGAACCATCAACGGTAATTTCCTTTCAGTTGGTCACACTGAAAACATCTATGGGGACGTTTCAGCCAATCACAGCATTTCAAGCATGTACCTCAGCGACAGCGCAGTATCACACAAACATTGATTATATTCAAACTTTGACATTGTACATTTTTTAAGCATAGCTATACAAAATTTTCAAACTGGGCGTAAAATTGTTTATTTTATAATTTGATTCAATTTTTATGAGTATTTGTTAAATTCATGGCATGCATTATTCATCCACATAATTATTTCTATACCCGAAAATGCTTGATCTAATAATTACTATGTTATCTTGTGCCTTAATGCTTAATAAAAAAGACACCCAATAATTTTCTTACTTTGTTAGATTTAAATGAATGCTCTGTTATTTGAAAAATTCCAAACGTTTCATGAAAAAAATTCTCAATTCAAGTCAATTCCACTCTTATCTTTATTGGTAGTGATTAAATTTTAAACTTGAAACTGGGTCAAACTTATTTTATTGAATGTAATGATATCTTGAAGCCTCTCATGTGTCATGTTCTTCTTCAGATTTGATTGAACGATAAAATGTTTTTACTTCTTTTAGATAACATTTAATTGAACTTAAATAAGATGAATGCATCATATCGTTACATTTAATAAATATATGAACAAAGTTCATGTATAAAATAAAATGGCTAACAATAATAATGTTCATTTTAATTAACATCACATATAAAAAATATTTGCAGTTTTCAATGTATAAAATAGTTACTATTTACGCGTTTTACTGAGCAATACAAAATACAATATTTTTCTGTGACTCTGTAATAGGCTACAGAGGGCCACAAGTGTCCTCCATTAGTCTTACTGCCCTATGAGCAGGAAAAATACATTTAATTATTATTATTACAATACATTTGTTGAAAAGAGTTAGAATGTCAATGGTAACTAATCTTCAACTGTAATCTAATTACTAACAACAACCACACTATTAACAGATCGAGTTGTGAACCAAATTCATAATAATTCTTTCTCGATTTATTTTAATAAAACATATTTCATCACCATTGGGGGAAATGATCATACATTATTACCCTTTGATTGAATTGTTATGTGATTTGATGTCACATAATAATTTAATTTTTTTATCTTCATTTAACACCGATGCTGCTTAAACAAAATTGTGCCTTTAACGGCCTATATTAATTCCTTTCTCGGGTGTGTGCTTTTAAACATCGTTTTAATTTATAACTTTTCAATTAAATGGTATATGACAAAATACCCCCCACCTCTCTTAGACCACGTTTTTTACACACTGGTTTGTAACTAACTCATTATTTTACAATAAAAACAAATTATTTTCCTCCAGGTTAAAATGAAAATAAAAAAGTCATATTATCAAAAATATATCAAAACAAACGAAGACAATAGCTAAGATAGATAGATTTCACATTTATCACACATGGAAGTTGACAAAAACAAGGAAAAAGCCTTTTTGCTTACATCACCTGATAACTTTAAAACTAAAAAAGATTGTATCTATCTAACATTGTTGGTGGAGGTGCCGGGTTGGTCGATGCTAGCATCGCCAAACACCGTTTGTACTATCTCTGTTGAAGGGTAAGGTCAACAAAAACTCATGTTTGGTTTGTGAAGTGAGACGTGGCACATCCACAGGCAGGCAGGCAGGCAGGCAGACGGACGGACGGCTTGCTGTTATTTATTATTAATATTGTTCGATTCGTTGACCGTGAGGTTAGTCAAAATAACGTGTTAATGAAATTAATTCTAAGGAAGAAAAGCACCCAGTGAAGTTAATCGAAGTAACTGTTTGACATCTTGTGAACTCGTACACAGATCTATTTAGAAAACTTAAGTATATTTTGCTAAAATATAGAAATATAACTAATACGAAGTAGTAACATTGATAATATCGTTGTAGGATTGTAAAGTTAGTGTTTTGAGATCCAAATGCTGGCACTTAACAAACTAAAGCATATTCTGCTAAGATATAGATAAACTACTGTTTGAAGAAGTAACATTGATGTATATCACCAGAGATTAGTTAAATTAGTGTTTTAAGATCCGAATGGTGGATTACTTTACATTAGTTTTCAAATCTTGAAAGCGCTATTTGTCGGGCGTTTATATTAATAAATAAGTCTAAAGGTGCTTTCTTATTTTGAGTAGATGTATTTCAGATTCAGAAATGGTTTTAAAGTTTGGTGCAAAAATAAATACAATATAAAAATTGTGATCATATTTGAAATTTAAACTGCTAAAATGTTTAACCTGCAATGGACATGTTATAATTTCAAGGTATTGTATTGTATGTATTTATTTATTTATTTATTTATTTATTTATTTATTTATTTATTTATTTATTTATTTATTTATTTATTTGCTCAATTAGTCATTTCTTCTACATTCAAGAACATTTACGACACTGCAATAACATTCACCATAATTTTTACAACTAGTTGATTACGCCTAAAATATTAAATTACTTTCAAAACATTTAAGATATAGTAAATATCATAGGTAGTTTCAGTTCTCAGTAGCACAGACTTCGAGGTCGAACCAAGCGAGATTCGAGCACCCAGCCTCCCTAGCCACCAGAGGGTTTAAAAAGCATTTCAACTGAGCGTACTCTACATTATTCTTCTTTTAAACGAGTCACAGAGAGCACTAGGGGTAGATTCAACCCACACCACATCCCAACGAGAATCTACACAATTTTCCACTTTGTTCTATAAAAAGATTAACTGTATAAAACAGCTCAGTAAGTTCCAGAGTACAGAATACGTGACGTTGTAATATAATGTTGTTGTTGCTATGTTTTATATATGGCATTCTCCATTTAAAAGTGAGTTAAAACATAAAAGTGGCACCGTTTCATGATCCGGTGCCCCACATGAATAATAATCACCGTACGACAGGAAGAGTTGAATTGTTCAGATAGCAGATAGAATGCTTTCAGTAGATCGCGTGGTAGGAACTATTAAGCCGTAATCTGCCAGGCCTACTTCACAACATCTAATGGAGATATTATAATGTCGTCTGGAATGGCATTCACTTCTTCTAATCCTGCATGACGTTAGACGCAATGAATATGCATTGTTAGGCGGGGTGGGGGTGGGGGGGAAGGGGGGGGGTTTAAACGTCTTGAAAACAAACAAGGAGTAGATTTGCATTGGTTGTGTGCTTTAGTGTTTCAAATCAACTGTATATATTCATGTAGAGAGAAACAAAACTTAATTTAACATTAGGGGGGTGGGGTTGGGAAGAATGGCGGTATTAGATGATTGTACAACGTGCATTGTGTGCAAGATCTGAGCTTAATTCATAACGGAGAAGTAACAATCGAACATGTTAGTGGAAGTAGCTGCTGAGTCGGTGGATTCTTGATTCAATGTAGGTTGATTAAATTGTTATTGTCTTATCTTTGTAAATAACGTCTCATCAAAATCAACTGACACTAAGAATTTGTTTGAAATGTGCACGTGCTGTAAGTTCTGTTGGCTGTGGTTGATATCACAAATGTCAGAAATCACTCGTGCATCATAATGTTTTAATATAGTTCACTCATAGATAACTCACATATTTATTAAATAAATATAAATAATTTCGTATTTTGAGTCTACCTAATCAGTCACAGAACTGATTTTCAGTGAGGGACATAGCATTTTAAGGCATCACATTAAGGCGCATATTATCTGGAATGTGGGAGACCCGGGTTCGAACCCCAGTCGGGATGGACTTTTTATTTCTGAATTGTATGAAATATTTTAATCAATCATGTTATAGGTAAAATAATGACCAGGGGTATTTGATGTTACGACATATTTTACGTTATCGAGGAAAATTCAGTGCAAGTTATAATTAGATTTTGATTTTTTATACAACAAGTTAGTTTTCTTGGGAGTAATACTTAATTAATATTTCACTCGGTGAAACAATTTCTGAAAGAAACCATATTAATGTTATTAATTTAGTAATATCAGGAAACCTTACATGTTTTACTCTCCTATGAACTTTTGACTTTTCAATTTAGTTATAAAATTGTTCATTTCCGTGAAATTGTATTGGCTTCATGTTTCTTGAGAATTAATAAATATTAATCACAGTAAAGAGATGTATCCAGTCAGATTTATCAACTTGAGCTTTAGACGAAAGATACGTATTTATAAACGTGATGAGTAATATATTTTTCAGAATTCCTTTTAATAAAACTGCACAATAAAATTAGTTTATCGTGCTGTGAATAATCAAAGATTAATTAATTATTATTATTTACACAGTCATAAAAATAATAAAAAAAACACGGTAATACGACGTTCTGTTGTTGGTTATAGTAGACTGCATTAAACTTAACTATATTCTATACAAATATGGATACAGAGTGAATTTATGACTTGCCTAATTAAGTTGTATCATTATCAATAATTGATTTTTATATAAATCTCAATCTAATGAACAGGAAAGCCGATTCCGTTTCCAGACTCATTCTGTAATGTATACCTTCACAATACAAAAATAGTAAATGTTTAATGCAATGAGATGTTTTGAAATATTCTCAAAATGTTTATAGAAATAGAACATAACAACACATGAACTAAACAGTTAATATATATATTTAATATATTGCTTTACGTGCCTTTAATCGCACCTATAACAAAAACATAAATATTGTCCTTCATTCGTTGTTTTCGTAGGATGGGGTCACATGTGCCTAAACAGAATATAGAGAAACTTTCCCAGAAGTTCATCTTCTCTGAAACTCTCTCTGGATGTTAGGGTGATGTGTTCCTGGATCTAGATTGAAAGAAGTAGCTAAGATGTAAGAGTCGTGACAAGTTTCCTCCTCTCTGCTTAGTTCCGGCCCCTCGAGTCCAATACTCTAATCTCTGCGATGACATCAGCCTCTCGCTACGTCACAACACATCTGCTTAACATACGCATTACTCCCCCGGCTTAGCTTCGACTCGACTCGGCTCGGGACGATCAGGTAGGGATGCATTCTCTCCTCCTCCTCCTCCGTCTTCTTCTTCTTCTTCTTCTTCTTCTTCTTCTCTTCTCTTTCTTCTTTCTTCTTCTCTTTCTTTTCTTCTCTTTCTTCTTCTTTCTTCTTCTTCTTTCTTCTTCTTTCTTCTCTTTTTCTTCTCTTCTTCTTCTTCTTTCTTCTTCTTCTTCTTCTTCTTCTTCTTCTTCTTCTTCTTTTTCTCTTCTCTTCTTTTTTTCCTTCTTCTTCTTTCTTCTTCTTCTTCTTCTTCTTCTTCTTCTTCTTCTTCTTCTTCTTCTTCTACGAGACAGTTTTCATTTTGTTTTACTCAACTTAAGTTTGCTGATGCGGCAAATTGAGAGACGAAAACAAAGACGATTTAGGGGCTAGACAATTTAGATTAGTTATTGTTGTGTGATTGCGTTGACGACTGCCTCAAGAAGTGGTTGTGGTCTTTCGTGTTGATGTTTTTATATTTATATAAATGTACACAATATTTTAGAAAATAATCATTGATAACGACCGATTTATATCTTGAAACAGTTCTCAAGTCTCTCTCACATTCCCAAGTAAGCCTATTCTGTCAAGCAAGAGAGCTGAAGTATAATCCAAAGGACGGAGCGAAGCGCATTTTAAACCACATATCTCGACTTAAAATACACAAATAAAATCATTTATCATCTTTTGGTGGAGGTTCCGGGTCATGACTTTTTTTAAATTTCTGGGGGGTTAGACTCTCCCCCGGACCCCTAGGGTCACCAAAACATCCTGTATCACCCTTGTTGAAGGGTAAGCCAACACAAAACTTACGTCAATCTGAAGTCGTGTTCAGTTTGTATCGTGAGATGTGACACACGCACAGACGGACATGAATCGTCCGTTCTTTTTGGGGGATAATCGTGGGGCTCGAAGCCGCTCCCCTGCTATTCTTTAGTGCCTGGTGCGAAGCACCTATTACTTAAAATCAGATGTGTGCCAGAGTTGGGCGATGGACAGCGTCCTTGCGCGGCATGGTGATTGGTGACAGGTACCGTTGATTTCGGTTAAATACCGCCGGAGCTCGGGAATGGCAACAAACCTCTAGGTTTTACATTGGATGTAATAATTAGCCGCAAAAAAAGTCCCACAAGAGACATCCAAGCAGAGTTATTTTTTTGTGATGCTAACATAACAGAACCGATCCGGTTTAAATATTACTCTTAGTTAAAGTGACACCTTGGTTGATAAGTAATATCTTCATTAATTAAATACATTTTTACCAAAATACGATGTTTTAAAATCTGAACATTATTTTATTACGTCTAAAAAAAAATGCAACGCTCCAAGTCCATTAGATCCCGTCATCCAACATTTTAGTTTTAAAATATTCCATTCCATTTTATTTTATGTTATCTTATTTTATATTTCTCTCCGAGTATTCCTTCTATTAAACTACCAATTAAATTCTTGAGTCCGGCTTTGTTCCATGAATTTCAATTTGGAACTAAAAAAAACTATTTTTATTTAACTTCACAATAATTTTCTTCCGATACTAGCCTCCCTTATACGACTGTCGGTACGATATTGTAATCATTGGTAATACCACTTTTTAAAACTACCTCTACCATTATAGGATTTAGATTTTACTTGCAATATTGAACGTGCTATTTAAATAATTGATTCCATTATTAGTTGGAGGGGATGACGGTGGTCGATGTTAAAAGAAGATAAAACTACGTCAAATAAGAGCACATTAGAAGACATTGAACAGGCCTAGATACATAAGCGCTTGTTTCTTTTAATGTAACGGGCTCAAGTTTCATTAACATTCAACGGTTATTGCGTGACATTCTTACGTCTTTTTATGCTGCGAAGAACTTCATTCAAAGTTATGCGACATTTATGTTTTTGTTTTTTCTGAAAAATTTTACTAATTTTGGAGGACGACTTGAGGCTGTACATTCGTCTAGATGCTTCTATACTTGTATGTTTGTATTATGTTTTGGTATAAATTTGTTTCAGTTAAAAATACAAAATAAGTAAAGTTAAGACATATTTTAACCTGTAGTACACTTTAAATCGTAAACACATATTGTCAATCTCATCGTTTTGAGCATCGAACGTGATAAATAAACCTCGACAAATCTTTTAAATCATTCTACTTCCTCGTTTAAGTGTATGGAGGTGCTTAACAATGAACAAGATTGCGTAGTAATATATATTAACTTAATAAACAAATAAAGTTCTCTATATCCAATGATGTTGCCTCAATAAACAGAACAACATTAAATAAATTATTAACATTGTCAAAAAAATGAATAGAGAACAAGACATTTTATACAACGTAATAACTATTGTCGTATTGTGTATGTAAATAAAGTAAATTTAAATTAAATGAATAAAAAAGTATTACAATATTAGTACATTCGTATGGTCAGAAACCACTTGTAGACAATACTGATAACGTTTATTTAACTAGTTTTAGTTCTCTATTAATTTTATTTTAATTTCATGTAATTAAAAATGTATTAACTCATACGTTGAAATACTTGCAATACAACAGTTTCTTTCTTAATAATTATGAGACCTACTTATTCTCTCATACGACAACGTGTCTATCGACAGCGACAAGATTTAGATACTAATACAGAATATAGCTCAGCGCCGCGCGGTAGACCAACATTTTGTGTAATATTAGAACAAATGTTAGCCCTGGGGTTCTATTTTCTAAGTTGTCACTGCCGATTGACAAGTTGTCGTTTGAGTAAGTATATAGGTCCCCGGGTGTTTGTTTGTATGTAGGTACCTCAAACAAGATATATTTCGTAAATGTTTCTTTCTACATCTCAGCTAGTTATTTACATTAACGTATACACACAGCCCTCAAACAATGCGTCAAAGGGTCGGATTGAGCATAAACCCACATGATATCCAACCAACCCTGGCTGGATCTCGTCTGGGATATTCAAATGATGCGCATATATACGAGAGTGTACGAAGCAAAGCCGCCCCGAGACAAGAAATATATCAGTGTATCAAAGTTACGCGCGGCTTTATACTGTTCCTTTCGGTTCATGCGGAATAAATACACTAAATCATTCATAATACTACGAAACGAGATCACTCCATGGCCAAACAAATAATGCCAGGGGTTCTTATTATTCATTGTTTATTGAAAAGCTGTATTCATGTTATGCGGTACTTAAATTCATTCCACCCTATTTTACTGAAATTGTGCGTGCCTCTTATGATCACTTTCCCAGAATAGAAGTGCATTAATATGGAATTAAATTTATTGTGCGAGAGACAAGAATAAAATGGTACACGTTAGATACAGGGTTAAGTAAAGCTTTGGAAAAGCCATATTACTTAAGCGATAACGTGTGTATAATAATTGTAACAACCAATTAAGGTGTATAATCTTCTAAATAAACTTCAATCTAATGTATACGGCGATACCATTTACGGTAGGTCGATTTAAAAAAAAAATTGTGTGTTGTTAGTTTTAACTTTAGTTTTGCCACTGGCATATTGTACTTAATTATGATACATGATATTTTGTGCTTATATTTTCTTAAGTTTGTTACGTGATTGTTACGATTGTATTTAATAATATTAATAATATATAATAACTAATAATATTAAATTGTTATGAATTATGTCATTTTCCTAAACAAATTATAGAAAAATATTGGAAATTATTCTTCAATCTATTCAAAAAATGTTTGTACAAAATTATTAATACATACTTGTTATTGTTGGGTTGACTAGATATTGATGATGGCTTAAAAACGTTAAATGTAGGCATTTTGCGAGGTAGAAAAAAGTTATAATTTTGATTTGATAATACCTGCCCCTGAATATTAGAGATTAAAAACAATCGGAAAATTTTCAACCCAAAAAGGTAAGATTCATCGTGGAAGTATTTTTTTTTCAATAACCATGGGCAAACCTTATTTTTAGTAAAAACAGTGTTTTTGTGGCGTTTTCAGCAATTATGTTTTGGCCTACATCTATAGCGTAAAATGCTAAGTTTATGTATATGTCAATATGTCAATGTAAGAATAAGCCTGATAAGACACATGAGTTTTTAAAAGTTAACTGGGGATTTTACAGAACTACTAATTGGTTCTTCATAAATTCATAAGGCAAAATTATATCAGACCAAAATCTTTGGCCAACATGGCTAAATACCTCTTCGCTCGCTACGTTATCATGTTTTGGGATTATAACTAATCAATGAATGTGAACATACTCTTGTACTTCTGTGTGTACTTTTATTGTATTGCTCATGTACGCTGCAGTTCAAAACATGTAACGTCTACTTTTTTAAGAGACGAACTATAAAAAAATATTCACAAATTAAATGGTCGATTAGATACTTATCAAAATCCAAACTATCCCTCAATCGCCAGTGCACTTCCTATAAACCCAGCTATAAACTGTGGCTCATTACCTCGACTGGCTCACGCAAGTAATGGCGTGATGTGGGGGCGTTTGTCGAGTATGGACGAGCAGATTCAATGTAGAGAGGCGATTAATGAGCTTGGATCGAATATATCATGAGCACTTATCGTAATTGTTCTGTAGCTAGCATGAGGTTGACTTGATGTATAGACGAGGGAATTACTTTCCTGTATAAGCGCATTTTACTAAAAACAATACAAGTCGGGACGAACAACATACTGGAAAAGTGAACCATATTGTACAAAATTATTGTAAATTGTTGCAAAAATTCATAATAATTTAGGGCGGTAAAGGGCAAATGTTTGGTTGTGGAATGACATATTTTTGACGATCTCATTGACGATAATTGGCAAATTGAAATGTCTTGTGCACAACACATTTGGCCAAGGTAACAAAACTTTAGGAAACCTAAGTGGGCGTTGTCCGGTTCTCTCCGGTCAGCGTGGTATAGGCGATTAACCCGTGCTAAATGTTTCGTAAGCGATAGCGCGAGAACCCGACCACGGACCGGAATTATATTCATACTGTAAGAAACAATAATCTTTCCTCTTTGCGTGGATATACATAACTCTGCCCTATCACACATATTAATGACATTTGTTTTGAGTTGAAGTTAACTCTACATTTACACTGTTGCCAAACCTTCCAAACTGCTCATGAAAAAAGCACGTAAAAAACATTTCATAACAATTGGTATCCGACTTGCTTTGTGGCTACTGTGAGGTCACTGGGTTGTACTAGATTATACATTACTAAAAAAAATATCCTTTAATGTGCCAACAAAATCTTGAATGCGAAGTAAATTTTGCAACCATGGACAGGCGCGTGGTATGCGAGGATGCCACAGCTGCACACAACGTGGCTGTGTCTCGCTTAGGTTGCCGCTCAGTCAGAGTACATTTGCGACAGCGCGCAAACATGGGTCCATTTAAGTCATAATAGTTTGAATTTAGGAAGCGTTATCGAGCAAAGTAGAATGCCATCATCTTCTTCACAAAATTATGCATCTTGTGATGTAATTGGTTTAGAATTTTTTTGCGCGAGTCAAAAGATACGGTGAGTTACATTTTCGTACCATGCTAATTCTTATGGGCGCTGAGACCAGAGAGAACCAATTTCCTTCCCGCCTTCAAAACTTAGGTTCCCTATTGTATAGTATTTTATTTGTATTGAGATTATCTAAAGTGTTGTCAACGTCAGCTTTACTATTACTGACCACTAGTTTGAGTCAATATTGGGCTTGTATATGGATATCCCTTAAGAAACTTTATCAGTGCAATTAATAATATTAAATAATTTCATATACATACAACCAAGATTATCAATATGAATATGTTAAAAAATATATGTTTAATTGACTTAAACACAAGTATTTTATACGAGAATGGTCAACACTGCATTACCATCTAGATGATAGATAGATAGATAACTTTATTCATCTTGACAGGCACATTGTACATGTTTGACTCCCGGAGGAGAAGGTGAATAGCCTAAGGTAACTTACAGATAAGTATATGTAATCCTAGTACTACAGAGTAATCATGTACATTAAGTAAATAAAGAAAATTATGAAAATAAAATAAATTAATACATTGTAATAATTGTAAACATTGTGGACTGGGGAAATCTACACTCAAGGGTGGTAAGAATAATAATTTATATGATGTATCTAGTTACAATTGTTTGTGGATAAGCCAACATGGTGGGGGATAATATAAAAGTGGAATTTGAAAATAAGAATGACATTGATATAATATATTAATTTATGGAATATAACTGAGAAGAGAATTTTTGAATGAGGTGATTTACAATTGGTACAAGATAATGGTACGATAAAAGTTTTGAGACATAATGATATGGAGGCATATAACTAAAAAAATAGTATCATATGTTACAACTTACAATGTCATTTAGACTTTGAAACAGGACATTAAAACAGGTGATATTCATTATTGCTGAATTTAGTTTAGAATAATAATTGTTTATTATTATTATTTAATTAATTGTTCATTATTTATAATTGTTTATTTTTTACATTGAGAGGTAGTCACAAACCCGAGTAGAAGCTGTTTTCTGTGAGATATATTTTTAACTTGTGTTTGGAAGGGGGGCAGGGTGGGGGAGGTTTTTATGTTTTCTGGGAGTTTGTTGTAAAGGTGGAGGCAAGGTACTCTGGGCCTAGTGCAAAAAGGCGCAGGTGGTGGGGCGGCCTATGTATGTGAAGGATGGCTCTTGTGTTGTGGCAGTCCCACAGACGCATTGAGAGGAAGAGGTTACTATTTGTGCGAACAAAGAGTGCAGCAGACTGGATGAGTGTGCATGCTAGAGTTAGAATTCCTAATTCCTTAAAGACCCTCCCTACAGGAGTGTTTTCTGGAGACACCCGCAATAATGCGTATCGCCTCTTTTGGAGGATGAATATTCTATTAGCTTGGGGGAGGCTCCCCAAAATAGCAGGCCATAGGATAAGTGAGAGTGGATGTGGGCAAAGAGACTTGCAATAAGATATGGGGGTGAACAATTTGTTTGAGCTTACGGATAGAGTAGCATCCAGATAAAATTTTTTTGGCAACATGGTCAAACATGGATAGACCAGTCAAGTTTTTCGGTCAATGAAAGGGCCCAAAGGACTTTTACACTGGATGCGCGGGGGATTATATCAAACTCTAGATGAACTAGGGGACTAGCCATGGGATCTTTTTGGGGGTGTGAAAGTATAGGTATACCGTTTTAGAGCGCGAGATGTAGAGTGATTGTCTCGGCTGTATGATGACATTTTAGCCACTTGGCTGTTGATTAGGGGGCAAGTGCCTGAGAGGATGGATTTTAGGTAGGGTCAGAAATGGCTGGAGTCATCCGCATATTGTGTGAGAAAACCCTCATCCAGAAGGTGGCCTGGTCATTAACATATATGATATAGGCTAGGGTCCGAGTATGGAACCCTGGGGAACTCCACAGACTATGGACAGAGATTTAGAGCGGGTTTTGGTGAGGGAAATAGACCTTGGCTGTCTCGATTTCGACTACTTGAGAGCGGCCGGAGGGAAAGAGGAAATCCAATCTAAAAGCGATCCCTCGGATGCCTAGGTATATAGCTTTCCTAGGAGAATTTTGTGATCTATCGTACAAAAGCCTTTGTTCATGTCTAGAACACTCCTACCGCGTGGTCACCTTTGTCCAAAGCAGAGTAGAGGGGGGAAAAAAAACTGAAGATTGCGCTTGTGGTGGATTTATTTTTCAAAAAACCATGCTGAGTAGGGGAGAGAATGTTTGATAATTAGAAATGATGATAGACGATCATGCATGATGTATCAATATTTTGGAAAATGATGAGAGCAGGGAGAGGGGTCGATAGTTAGTCATCTCAGTTTTTTTAACCTTTGTGTTTGTAGATGGGGATTTTTTTTGCTGCCTTCAGTTTTGAGGGGAAAATGCCATCAGAAAAGGATTGATTAATGATGTAGGCTAATGGGCCGGAAATAAAGCCCCATACATTTGAAAAGAAGGGAGCCTGGCACCTCGTCAAGTCCATATGAGTGTTTGGAACAAAGTTTCCTAGTTACAGTAGCTACTTCGATTGGAGGGGTTTTGGGTGGAGAAAGATAGTTGGGCCGATCAGAGGTCGTGAGATTTTTTGGAGGAGGTGGAGGGTAAATTGATGCATTGGGCTTACCACCCGGGGTTGCACGAGTTGATAAGAAGTCATTAAAGAGTTCACATTGAGATGAGCGTCAGATATAACTTTACCGTTAGCGATAAGAGAGAGGTTGCATTTAGTTGCGGGGCTTTGGTCTGTGATTTAATCAGGGACCAATAGCTTTTGAGGTGTTCTTAGATTCTGATATTAAGGAGTCGTTAATAGTAGAGTTTAGCTTGGCGAATGTTTCTAGCATGAGACTTTTTTAAATCACGATATTGTTGTTTACTGGTCGAGTTGTTGGACGACTTCATTTTCAAAATGAAGGGATCGCAAGGTCGGGGCTCAGATCGCAGTTCCTGTGTGATCCAGGAAATTGACTTTGGGTTTAAAGCGGGACAGCTTTTAGCGGAAATGATATATTGAAGTGATACAGGAAAGTGGAAGAAAACTAGAGAAGAGTACATCTGCATCTCCAGGAGTTGACAGTGACTGCCAATTTTCTGCACTTAGCCGTGTTAGAAAGTTGTCTGTATTTTTGGGACTGAAAGAACGTTTCATTCCCTTTCATTTTTGGGGGGTTGATTTTGGAGAGAAAAAGGTTAGAATGAGGAGTTGAGGGTGGGACAGGCCGGGGGTCAGTAGAGCTGACGGGAAACAATGCTGGGTCGAGAGAAGTGAAAATGTTGTCGATAAGAGAGCTGCTAGTGGCAGTGACACGGTTGGTGTATCAATGGTTTCAATGATATTGAAGGAGTGGACTAGATCGAGCAGTTTAGATCGGGATGGCGATTGGAAAAGCAGGTCCACATTGTGGTCACTGCAAAAGGGACAAAGTCTGTTTTAAAATTTTTTGGGTGAGAAGGATGAGCACTTCATCAGCTTGGAGAGAAATGAAATTTAAATCACCAAGGGGGGAACGGTAGACAGAGAGAATTAAAAAGTGATGACCGAGAGAGCGCCATGAACATGCTAACACATTCAAACACTTTCTCGGTGCAGTGGGGTTTTGACTTCAGGGATGGGAATGAGGTTGAGGTGGGGGGTTTGGCAAGGATTGCAAACACCTCCATGGATGAACGTGGAGCGACAGAAAAAGTCAATATTAGCGTAGCCGAGATGCAAAAGGGGTTTAAATTTTGTGTGGGGTAAGCCAGTGTTCCGAGAAGCAAAAGATATCAGGGGAGAGGCGCTGGTTAGAAGCTCAAATTTTTTCGATTTTGTTCCGGATTTTAGCAGATATTAAGGAATGCGATTTTAGGGCTCAGTATTGATTTGTTGGGTTTGTTCTGGGTCGAGAGCAGATTTAGGAGAGGTTGTTAGTAGTTTGTGGCTGAGGCCATAAGCAGATGGGGTATTATTAGGGGCGACTGTGTCCCTAGCCTTAGTTTGTTTTTTATTGGCAACCCCTGTTGGTGAGCAAAAGAAAATTTACAGTTTTTTGAGTGATTAAAAGGGCTTTGTGGTTTACTTTAGTGATTCTGGGGGGCTGGTTACGTGTGGGGTGGAGATTAGCCTTTTTACTTTTTTTATTGATAATAGTTTTTTGGGTTGTAATTAATGGGGTTGCCTGTTGCGACGGAAGCTCAGTTGCGTCACGGGTAGAGTCCGGTCACCAGGGGCCTCGTGCAGAATGGGGTTCCTGCTATCACGGGTGCGACGGTGTCTCAGCTGTGAAAGTCTCCTCGACCGTGGAGGAGGGCGATTGGGTGACTTGGTCTTTCCTCAAATTTGGCCACGTCCAGCGACAGCGAGAGGGGGCGACTGGGCAATCCATCTTCTTCGTATGTGGTAGTCTCCACATCCGTGGAGAAGGCGATTGGGTGACCTTGTCATCCTTGGATTTGGCCCCCCTCAGCGAGAGGTTCCGTGACTAACGCAGGCTGTGGCTCAGCAGTAACGCTGACGTCCATCGGGTCAGCCTCTGTGGCAGGGGTTGTGTTGGGGGAAAGGGGTAAAGGGCATCCAACATGGGGGCAGTTGAAGGGGCAGTTGCATAGGAACAAAGAATTTTTTTGGAAGATACGTGGTCAATCTGGATGTTGGCGAGGGCAATTGGGAGTGTAGACGGGGAAAATTTGGGGTTCTTGAGTCGCGAAATATGTCTTCAATCATGGCCTTGACAAAAGGCCAGTACATATTATCGAGGACACACCCAATGCGGGGCATGGCAAAATTTGTCGATGTGGTAGAAAACACAGTATGCTCGGAGGTTTTTTTAGGGTAGCTCGTAGGTTATGTGCAAGCGGCTTACTTTCCCCGAGACCTGCTTAGTTATCAGGTAGAAAAAGATTTCTGCCTTCCGCATGGAGTGTTGGGAAGCTTCCCACCCCTCTTCTTTGTTGAATCAGATGGTCCACACAGCCAAATTTACTTTGAAACTTGCTGCGATGCCTTGGCTCATTTCAAAATCCCCCCAACACAGTGCACGAGGGGAATTAATGAGGGGGCGTCAAATAGGTTACCTTGGAAACTCTGTGACTGTTGAGGCCAAATTGCTGGGGTTTTTGTTTTGCTGGTTGGTAAAGAGGTAGTAGGGGGATTGGAGTGGAGGGATCTGTACATAGTAGACTGAGCTGGGATGCTTTTTGTGGGGGATGGGAGAAGAGTTTTTGTGGATTCGAATTGGAAATAGATTTGCCCTCACGCTCGGCCGTTGACTGTCTAGGCCTGCCATGTCTCTTTGTGGTGATTTATGATGAGGATGGTTGCGGAGCCGGAGGAGCGGGGCTGAGACTGGTGTTTTTGATTTGGGAACGGTGTTTGGTAAGTGAAAGGTGTTGGTTGCCAACTCATTACTAAGCACATTTCGGCCAACAAGTTGGGGGATGGTGGCATGACCCTGCTTGTTGGGGTGTAGGCCCCCTTTGGACAGATGGCGTGGCTGGGTATATTGGGGTTGTTTATCTCAACATAAGTGGCTTGCCCGTAAGTAACATATTCTTTTTAATTCACTGTTGACTTCTTCCACCCAAATCCTTGCATTCTATATCACTGCGGTGTGCGATGGAGGGTAAGCGATGAGGCACGTGGGGGAATGTTTTTTTGGGTAGTCCTTAGCAGTTGATACATATCATTAGATATTTGCCCAATGCTACGTTTTGTGATAGAATTTGTGCCACAGTGGGAACACTACGACAAACATACATTGGGGTCATCGTTCTTGACTCTAGCAGTTTTTGTAGTGAAATGGTTGTAGGGCCCGGATGGGTTTCCAGGATATAGAGTCGTTTGGCTTAATGTGCTGCACCCAACAAACATTGAGTCGCTGATTACTAGGTTAGTAAGTTTGGGGCTAGGCTGTTTACCGGTTGAGAGCCTCGGATCAGTAGAACGAGCAAACTAGGTGGCTGGCCATCCTGGCCTCGGCTTACATCCATTCGAGTATGATGGGAGAACAGGGAATTCAGTTGCGTTGAAAAGTGATTGGCCTTGCCTTTGTTGTTGCCAGGAACATGAACGTTTTTGTTTTCCCCCACCGCAGTGTCATTGGGTCACTGGTAGGCCTACTGTACGAAATGAAGATCAGATGTTACAACAGCAGTTTTGTCTAATTTTGATATCGACAAACTCCTTTTGCAATATGCCCAACTTTAGAATTGCAAAAAATCCCAACAAACCTTATAATGCTGGCACCTCGATTTTAAATTTAATACAATATTGTCTAGATTGCAATTATTTTAAGAAATTTTTCTTCATTCAAATTTGTTCTAAGACCTTTTTTCAAGTTTTAGAATATGTTCCTTGCTTTCAAGGTCTGGAAGGGCAACTTGAATTTCTCCATGGAATGTGTAGGCCCATCACACACATTATGCTGAAATTGTAGTGCCTAACTGATCAAAATTTAGAAATCTTTCTTGTTTGTCAAGGTTGGTTCGATAACCTGTTTTTTCACATTTACGTGATTTCATTTTTCATGTCCATGTCGCATATTATTCTGTGAATTTATTTTTACTTCTTTATAATACTTATTTAATGACTTTTTCAGGTTAACGTTCTGTTTGTTGAGCTTGTCAAATAATTTCTCCAAAGTTTCTCTCTTTCCATAAATACCTTTCGAAGAAATGTTAAAATTAATAAGTTAAATCGGATATCATCTATGGTCATTTTTCTTAAACATTTTTCATAAAAAATTGCATTAACTGATGCTGCCATGATAAACTTTATAACTGTCTAAATCCAAAAGTTGAGTGACATATCTTTGTCCAAAGATCAATAGAAAAACATTTAACTCACTTGTAAAACCATAGCAAAATGGATAAATGCCCGTCCAAATAAAAATTTATACCAAATGTCACTTTATAAAAACATAAATATTTCACATACAAATGGTAGAACTTTCTTACTAATAAGGAGCTGCTAACACGTCTTGAATCAATCCATAGGTGTACAATCCATGTGGATTTACAAATGTTAAACCACCCCCAAAAAAAAATTTTAAAACATTTTATTATGCAGAGCCAATGTTTGCCCCAAAAACTGATCTCTGTCGCCCAAAAAACTTTATTTACAAATTATGAAAATGCCACAAGCAAAAGTATCGCCTTGAAATCGAATTTCTATTCATCTCGAAACACGTCTAAAACTCATAATATTACAGAACAAATTTTTTTCGTTAATAAAACTTTTATGTTGAATTATGTAATCGATCTCTTAACATGTTTGATATAAAGGTTTCTCATGAACTTTTGAAAAGTTCTAAGCACAACTTTCTCCAGTGACTTTCTGTCGACTTTAACGAGCACAATTTCTGAGAAAGCAGTCTGCACCACGACTCGCGCCTGGGGCGTGGCTTAACTCGTATCGTCCTCAGATTCAAAGAGAGTCAAGGTGGGCCTACTCTTTTATCGAAAATTATTTGATATTTATGTATTGTGCTGAAGCATTTTTTATATATATCACAATGAATTCTTTCGAGTTTACGGTTTTTTATTAATTTTATTTTAAGTAAAATTAAAAACCAAACTTTTTGGGCAGATCC
>JAMZAV010010778.1:0-21320 GCA_024449915.1 Sweltsa coloradensis
CAGGGATTGGATCCACTTTCCTCGCCACGTACATCCTGCTCTATAGTCTCATCATGTAGACTCATTCACAGTGGAAACGTCGCTCTGAGGATAACAGTGTTCCTAATTTTCTCTACAATGCAACTCAGTAAAAAATATAAAGTGAATGGAATTGAAACATGGCTCTATTAGAACATCAAAAGAAAAGATTCAAATCTTTCTTAGTGGGCACATGGCGAAAAAAATTGTCTCTTAAAAAACATAATTTTTTAAATGTTTATTACTTTAATCCTTGTCGAATTTAATAAGATCTTTTACACCCTAGCCAAATCTGATACGACAAAGATTGATTTTTTGATTGGATATTGCTTAACGTCTCATATTTATGCAACTTGGCTAATCGAGAGGAAGGGAGGAGCGTAAGGGATGACGCGGGGGGGACAAGGGGTGGACAGGCCTGTGCTGGTCAGAACCAGCCACAAGCGTATGGGGAGGGCAGGGGTTCCCCCACGTCGTGGTCGTCTCCGTCTGTGTCATCATCCGTCCGTGTTGTCATTGTCGTCGCCGTCGGGGAGGTAATCAAAGTGAGGCGGAAAATTCCCCGACGACGACCCAGAGCTCGCCATTAGTTTCAGGGAGAAAAAACTCCCCTAATCACGGGCCAAACCACGAGAAGGTTGCGAGTTGGAATTTGATGGCCCACGACAAAGAAAAAAGGCACATTGTTTTACGTAGGACGTAGGCCTATATCTATCGAAGAACAAGTTCCTGGCCCATGGGAAAATGTTTACCCGAATAATATTTTTGAAAGTGTAATTTTTCGTTTGGGTTTACGAACCGATAAGTGATAGACCAGCCATTATTATATTTTACAAAAAAAACTGTAAATGCATGTATGCCTCTTTAGACAAAATTATTACATACATTTTGTGATTGATGACACAAGGAAATATTTATCACATTTGTTGTTTGGTTATATTTAATACTAGGAAAACGCTAAAGTCCCGCCGCGTTGATGGATGAGCTTTTTTGTAAGTTTTTATTTTGCGTAGGACCACTTTTCCTTTGCATGTGCTTTTTGAATGCATTGTAGGTGAATTGTTGTCAAGTTTCTATTGTAACTTGTTAATTGTTATTATGAACCTCAAAAAACTCATATTAAAACCTTTATTTTATGGATTCTGGCTAACTTTTTTTAACTTTTTCTTTCAGAAAGCAATACATCACCATTACCTTAATGTCCAAGTAAAATATGAACGTTGTAGCCCCACCAGTTTGGTCAGAATCGGCCCAAATGTCACGAAAATATCGCACTAAAAATCGAAAAAAACTTAGAAGTACGATATTATTCATGAGAAATATTTCTTCGATTGTACCCAAAAACGTAGCAAGTCTAAGTTCAGAGATTTTGAAGGTGCCCTTAAAATTTCATCGAGATCGCATATGCCGTTTGCCCGGTAGAGAGCGAACAAACAGACAGAAAAACAAACAAACAAAAAAACACCCGAGCTAAATTTTTTGGGGGGTCGGTGAAATTTAAGTCTTCGCTTCGTTCATCCAATGATTATACTATAGTATAAATCTTTAAAATGGATTAGGCCTAAACAAAACAAAAAATATAAACTGTTAGTCAGACAAATATTGCGCTGAAATAGAAACTGTTGCCATGCAGTTGCTATGGATAAAAAATTATTGTATTGGAATAAACGTGAAACAATTATTAACTTAACTTTTTATTAAACAAAATTTTAACTCTAGATTTAACAATATTTCATAACATTTTTTGCTTATGCCATTTTGTTATTGACGTCAACTAAGTAAATATTCAAATGTGTGTGACATTCGTAAACACAGCACACGGTATCTGAATAAATAAATAATTATACTATAACAGTCACAAACACTATTTTATAATTACTGAAAATTAATGTCGTTTAAGACATAATTGAAAAATATATGTCAATACCATTTTAAATATCCTTGTCAGTACCTATTACAAAGGATGCGCATTCGAAAACACAACTGTATTTGATATTCTAAAAATAAATAATAAATAATATATTATCTTTTGGTACAGAAAAATATCACATGGAAAATTAATCAAATTATTATCTTGACACACAACACACGTATTTAAAAAACATTAGGAACTAATATTATATTTCATTTTGGTACATAAAAATATCACATAGGAATTATCACAGTATTATTATCTTGCAAAATGTTGCAAATATTATTTTATATTTTTCGTCAACTGTTCCAAATTATTAGTAGGCCTTTGTGTGTGACTTCATAAACACTGCCAATTATTTAAATTTGTTTAATCTAGGTACAAAAATAAATCTTATATTTAGTACAGAAAAAAATCACAAATCACAAACGAGATCACAATTTTCTTGTAACACCTTTTTATATTGTCATAAACTGTAACTGTTGCAAATACTTTCATGCATTCGTACACATCAAAGTGCAAAGTGAATTTACAGCACCATTAATACATACACGAATAATAGAACTGGGGTGCGATATAAGTTAATATAATCATTTAATGGCAACAAGGAGTATTATTATGTATTTTGGTGTCAACTATAACTACAACTACTAATAATTATTGTCCATTGTCTCAAATGTGATGATTATCACAATAGAGAATTGAATTTGAATTGATCTTCATTCATCATTAATTACCGCCTTTGGTTTAGGCAGGTTCAGATATGTCAATATCACCTAATGGCGTTAACAATACTACATCGACAATACTGTAAATAAGAATGTATCTAAACAAGAAGTAACTACAACAATTAGAACTTAAAACAAACAAAATTGTTAATATTGCGATGAATAAGTAAGATTCAGAATAATTAGAACCATTAACTATGATGGAAGGTTCATGTCTGTATACACTGTATGAAGGAAACAAGAACCATAAAACTATGGTGGAAAGTTGATGTAAGTCTGCATTGTATACAGGAAGCAAGAACCTTATAACTATGGTGGATGGTGCATGTAGTTCAACACTGCATGCAGGAAGCAAGAACCTTGTATCTATGGTTGAATGTTCATGAAGGTCAGCACTGTATGCAAGAAGCAAGGAAAGTTTGTGTAGAAACTGTATGACGATGTTTGTTGAGGAAGGTATCTTCATGAAGACACTCAGTCTAGTGGAAAGAGCGGTCTCCAAACCTCTTGCTGGCCTCCTTGACAAGAGGCTTGTGGAACTTGAGCTCCGGCTTGCTGTGGACCTTCGCCCAACACGAGGAACAGTGGTACTGAAACAACAACAATGTCGGTTAGGCCTTAGCAAAACTAAGCTCTGAAGCAGAGAACTCATTAATGTCTAAACATTTTAAGTTGATTTTATTTGACAACGGTGACATATTTAATAAATGGGAATTTCCAACATTATGTGTCCTATAGAAGCCTTTCCTGCCAATGTATTCTTCATTATTCATACAATTCCAACAAAAGTAAGCTAGAAAGCTCTCAAAGATTGGGCGTTAATGCAAGCAAGTAAAAAGCTCTATTTATACGGTTCAATGTGTAGCACAAGATACCATAGATTAATGGAAAAACAAAATAATAACGTAAATAACTAATAAAGAACACCAATTTATTTTCCTATGTCCATGAAAGTCTTCAACGAATGAATGAACCCTTAAATGGATAAATTGTAAAGCAGGACGCATGCGCAGACGCTCAATGTGTGAGGAGCTCCTAACACCCCTAACTAACCCAGGATGAGAGATGGATGTGTGCAGGCGTCTTGACTGGCAATTCCAAGTACTATAAGTATGATGTGATCCATTGTTTGAGCAACTATCAGAAAATAATAGCTTTACCTTCAAAAAATTATACGGAGCAACTTATTAAAAAAGCAGTGGTACATCAGGAACAAAACCATGACACTTATAATAATAAAAATAATAATAATAATAATAATAATAATAATAATAATAATAATAATAATAATAATTATTATTATTATTATTACGAATCTAAAGTTCACATAGGGACAATGTAAGACTGTACTTACAGAGAGACACCTGATGTTGGGACAGTAGAATGCGGCGAACTGTTCAGTGGAGCTCTCGCCCTGACAAATGTCGCACACCTGGTCGTCCAACACGTACGGTTTGATCTCGACCTTAAACCACAGAAACGACGATTTTATAGTGCATATTTTATTCATAATTCATTAAACGTAAAACTCTCTGTCTCTGAATTGAAAATAATGACTTAATATTAATTAAAAATTGTGGTAATGGTGTTTTTATGAGACTAACTATCCATTCCGTAGACCCATATTATAATTAGAGCTAAGTGAATGTTCCCTATGGCATTACAGGAATTAATTGATTTTTAGTAGAATGCTCCAGCTGTACTTACGCGTGTCGGCGTGTTTCCCATTGTCACCTGGACAAATCTTGTGCTTACAGCGTTCACGAAGCTATCGAAGGTCTTGAAGCAAACTCGGCCTGACCCCTTCGGATATTGGTACTCAATATCAGTGTCAATTCCGGCGTACAACACACCTAGTGATCAGAAAGACTGTGTTAGTATTTCATTTAATTTATTTGCAGTTCTAGATAGCGTTACATAGTCAATATCACATTTTGATACTAACAGCCATGTACTAACATTGTCAACAATTTTTCTTGAATAAATACATAATAATAATATACATAAATACAGATATTATACAGACAAGACAATTATACTCTTCAGCTGAAATACAATTAAAAGGTGTAGTTATTATAATTTCACCTGCCCATAGGGCAGGAAGGCTACTGCAGTGTTGGGTCAGTTCTTTTTTAAAATGAATGGTGCAGCGGCAATCGGCAAGTTATGAAAGTTGGACCCCTACCGGCGGTAGAACAAGATGATATTATACTTTTTAGAAAGATTACTTCAAAATACATACGATAAGCCGTATCCGAGAAAAATCCATCTTGTTCTACATGCCGTTTTGGCACTTTGAGTGCGCCGCGACGCTTCCGCACGGCGCTTCACTCTTTTGATCCTTATTTCCAAACCAAACACGATAGATTAATAAACTTAGTACCATTGTTTAGAAGAAGAATAGCACTATTCAGTGAATACCCACATTTACCCATTAAAAATATTGTAGGGTATTTTAATTGGCCTAAAACGCAAAAATGTGACTTTTTATCAATTTTACTTGGATGTTCAATGTCACTTAACGAGAAGAGTTGTAAACATATTGTTGGTTTATCAGTCTTAAAAACATGCTGTAACATGTGTTATAATACTACAATGCACAGATAGTTACACAAAGTCACTGAGATTGTGCATGACATGCGTTTGTTCGGCCGCGCGTCTTATTTACTTCCGCTGTCGCGCAGTGTTCACTGTGAGTTCCGGGCGCCGGACAGAACACATAAAAGAGAAAAATTGGCAATACAACTTTTAAATCAATTAAATATGTAAGAATTTAAATCAATTTCTAAAAAAAATTGACACACGTCACGTCAAATTATAATTAAGGGTGTAGCACGTATAGGCATGTTAAAGTGTGTATGACATTCTTGTGTGGCTTTTACTGGAATGTAATATAAAGATACCAAAAACATTTGTTATGTTCCCATAAAATGAATGAAATATTAAAAATAAAATATGAAGGGTATTTTTATAAATACTGTATAGGCTTCACCTTATTGTTGTTATTAATAAGTAAGTTTTGCTCACCATTCTCGAGTTGCAGACGTCTCTGTGCTAAATTATTTTTACGCATAGGATTATTTTATAGAATATTTTAACCATTTTTAGTTATGGATGGATTCTAAAGAGTGTAATATAGATCTTTGAATCTCGTCTCTCGTGTTCTACCTTGGATTGTCTGTAAATAATTGTGTTCCAGCTATTACTTACATAAATATACAACATTACGTTATAGTTTGCGTTTTTCAATCTTTACAGTATTATAATTTGCATGCTTTGTATAAATTCAGTTTTATTTACATTTCTCCAATTTCCATCACACCACAAGCGTGTGTTGTGCCCTAAAACCCCAATAACTAACTAACTAACCCACAAGCAGTGATACAAAGCTCGTTTGAATTGGCACTTGTCTGTTTCACACTGCTTGTCACTACTATAAAGATGTGTGATTTGTTGATGTAAATACAATATTATAAGACGTTGTATGTTCTCCAACCGTAGTCGAATGACTGCAATAACGGATTTGCAACATGGCTCTAACACCATTCTAACACCATACCAAACATTGAAATTTAGCCCTCTTAGCATGCAGTTGAAATGCATTATCATCAGTAGGGGTTCATTAGGGCTTCATATTTATTTATCCGTAGTTTTAGTTAGAGCAAAATTTAAATGTGTGAGAAAATTCACTTCCAGCTTTAGAAAATGACAATACAGTAACATCTTTAACAAATCATGTTCAAGTATATTTTGACAGTGCACACAAACATGCCCATCCATAGACTTGCATGTTGATTGCAATTATGTTTTGTTATTTGGTGGTAATATATAACCAAGGCATGTCGTTGGACTCTGACCAGGTTTGAGCTGCTTTCATAAACAAATGCATAAGAGCTTCCATTACGTTTTAATAACTCGTACACCACGATTAGTTGTTAACCTTGCAGAAGAGATTGGCAGTCACATCAGCATATATTCCCAGTATAGTTATTAGTTGGTAAGTCCTCCATCACCAAACATTGATTTTATACTGGCCAAAAACGCCTATGTCAAATGCATGCCACCTAAACGCATTCTTATTTAACAGGAGAGAGCAGCTGGTTTACTCCGGTTTACTCCATAAGATTTTCAGTTCATGGCTGTTTATGGCAAGATCTGCAGTGGCCATAATATGAGTTTGGTCGATCTTCTCAGCAACGTTACCGAGGTTGAGAAGTGCAGTGTATATGAAGAAAACGTCAGAAGACTGATGATGATGTTGAAGTGTTAAAAGCCTCCCCATGATGATGGAATCTTGAAATATCACTTTATAAATCGGTGAATAAGCGATACATTTTTTAAACTAGGCACTTGATTTGTGATTAAAGATAGGTCTCTTCATCAAAGTTTTGTCTGTAATTTCTCGTGGTTCGGCGTGGGGTTTATCATATTGAAGTATAATGTATTTTATCTGATATTTGATTCTTCTGATGTCAGAAGTTTGTTACTGCCAATTTGGAATTTTAATTCACCACAGTTCTTTAACATAGCACGACGACTGTGTCATGAGTTTGGTTTTTACCGTCAATGGTTTCTTCTTAATTGAATAGAAATTAAATCCATGAGGTACGAACAAGTCATCTTCAAGTACTAACTGGCAGTTAGCAACATACGTCTCAAACCTGGGAATATTGTCGTAAAAACAACTACGTACATCCAGTGGAGAATGCAAAATGTGCAAAAAAGTTTTGCTCCCAAACTGATGATGCACGAACACTCCTAAAGCAAGAGGTGTACTTACATATTTGGATTGTGCTATTAGGTTATGACACAATGCTAGAGATGAGAGGATATCTTGGGATTAAAGTAGGCACAAACACCAAGTCCATCGAAAGAATCATAGCATCATTAACGTATCGTTTGCACACATTTGTGTATACTGTCACAAATGGTAAAGAAATCTGAATCTCTTTTACTCTTCATTAAGCCTCACACTAATGAATATAGCAGCAGATTGGTGCAAGACCATTCTCTTGGAAGGTTTGATGTCCACGTTTCGTTCTTCGTCATAATTGTTTTCTTGTCAGTCTCTTCGAGCTTAGACACCTTTTATAAAGTTTCACCGACACTCATCAGCTATTGTAGAATAAATCGGGTTTACCCAACAGTTCTTACTTAAATAATTATAATAATTAATAAATTGTATTTAGAGTCTACCCACTCAGTTATATAACTGATTTTCAGTGGGGGACAGTAAATCAAAGCGACCAAGCCACCCCTGTAGGTCCCGACGCAATCGACCTCGCCTTCCGGTACCTCTTTATAATACTGGGTGTATTTTTTTCAATAGCACAAGATAATTGATCAACAGCCCATTGGCAAGAAGAGTGGAATTTCACATTCAGTTTTTTAGATATATATATCTTTATACGGTAACAGATACGAGTATAATACGTATTTTTGGTACAGGTCGATAACAGACCCAGGGACCCAAGTTTTGAAATAAGCGTTTTGATCAAAACGTCACTTTCATAACGTCACTTGATAACGTCGATTTTTTGTGGTTTGAATGAAATGCTAGTTTTGAATCTTTCTACTGACGTTGTGAGATAAACTTGCTTTGCTGTTCTTCCCGTCAGCTATCTCTCCCGCTAGCCGAACATTGCCGAACTCTGGACCAATCAAATATGAGTATTCTATGCTCATACACCCAAAGACTTCAGACAAAGATAGGCCTACTATACATATTACATGTTTTTCTAAAGTCTTTGCATTTCCTTGTTTGTTTACGTTCTCCCAGCGCAGTGCCGAACATAACCTATAAAATACAATCAACATGCATTTGAACAGCAAGAAGATCTTATTTCATCAATACACGATTTGAATCTGCAAAACTCAACGTTTCATAACATAAAAATAACAAAGATGCGTCGTGGAAATAACTCGCATGCATGCTAAAAGGTAAATAAAAACGCGAGGTGTCTGAATGTTGACAAGAGCTAGGGGCCAAGGCGGCCCTAGGTCCAAGGCGCTAGGCCTAGCCTATTAATAGGCTTTCGACCTAGGTAGCCCTAATTTGATGTAGGGCCTAGGCCTTACCCTAGTGTGGGGCCATGAAATCAAGATTAATTAGTTTATTTATAAATTGAAAATGCCAAATACATCGTAATAGCCTAGCGCCAAATGCCAAGTCCCAAGTGTTCGAATTTAACCACAGCCTTGTATAAACATGCTTAAGACGAACGAGTGTATTATATTGAGAGGGCGTAACGTCAAAAAGCATCATCCCACGCATGTCCCACAAGCTATTTTTCCGTGGGTAGAAAAAGACGTTGTGGGACGTCAAAAAATAGACGTTTTGATTTCAAAACTAGCTTTTTGAGGAAATCGACGTTATCAGACCACGTGACCACTCAAAACGTCGAAAAATTATCGACGTTTTGATTCAAAACTTGGGTCCCAGTGTCGAACAATTTGCCGTCACAGAATAGACAGCGTCTGATCGATTACTTTCTTGAGTTTAGTACTTCGTTTTTGGTTCGTCATCCATAGATACAATTCGTATATACATAAATCTTGAAACACAGTTTACCCATTTTGGCATTGCATTAAGAAAATGATATCAAATACTCCATGCAATTAATGTTCGATCATGTTATAACAATAATATGGGATTGAATCATGAGAATACTGTTTTCCAGTCATAGCTATAAATATAATATTATCGTGATTTACATAACAAACATGCAAATAATCTCTAAGCACGGAACAAACAACAATAAACGTTGTGTACTGCTACAGTAGCATGTTTCCAACGAGATGGTCTTTAAATTCCAAATTTATTTTGAGTGTTGGCCACACTATTCAGTTTAAAAATTACATCAATGAAGCAGCACTGTTTAAAAAAAATTATTATATTTGTGATGAAAGACTGCAATGCAGCTTTGTTCCTGCATTTGCTGTCGATTGACAAAAACTGAACCAAATGTTCAATTGAGATAAAATATGACATAATAGCATTTAAAGAACTTACACTGCTAAATCACAAAGACTTTCGTTGATACCTACATGGCCGAATAGTAACGTATGAGCGGTTTGGCGCTTACAACTCACAATGTGCTTGGCGTGACAGCGGAACTAAATAAGACGCGCGGCCGAACAAACGCATGTCATGCACAATCTCACCGACTTCGTATAACTATCTGTGCATTGTAGTATTATAACACATGTAACAGCATGTTTTTAAGACTGATAAACCAACAATATGTTTTCAAATGTTCTCGTAAATTGGCATTGAATATCCAAGTAAAATTGATAAAAAGTCACATTTTTGCGTTGTAGGCCAATTTAAATACCCTAAAATATCTGTAATGGTTTAATGTGGGTATTCACTGGAAAGGACTATTCTTCTTCTAAACAATAGTACTAAGTTTATTAATCTATCGTGTTTGGTTTGGAAATAATTATCAAGAGAGTGAAGCGCCGTGCGGAAGCGTCGCGGCGCACTCAAAGCGCCAAAACGGCATGTAGAACAAGATGGATTTTTCTCGGATACGGCTAATCGTATGTATTTTGAAGTAATCTTTCTAAAAAGTATAATATCATCTTGTTCTACCGCCGGTAGGGGTACCTCATCGAAATAAGCGTCTCCGGGCCGCCTGGCCGCTCGACCAGAACTTTTTAATAGTTCAGTTCACAGCTCAAATAATGAACTTATAAAAAGTTCAAGTTCTTTTATAACCTTAAATTTTGAAAAGTTCAAGTTCGTCTAAAATATGAACTAAGTTCTTTTAAATGTTATTTTGTAAAAAAAATCACTATATTATTAAAGGCTTGCGGAAAATGAAGAAAAACACGAGGAAAAACATTAGAGGTGTTCGAATACCAAACTACTCGCGAGTTTGAGTCTTACGAAAGTGTTGAGCTGTCTTTGATCGTGTTGATGAGTTGTACTACATTCTCGTCGATCAGCTTGTAAAATTATGGCAGATACATAGGCCTACGATGGAACAACGATTTGTTATTGTTTTAAAGAGTCGACGGCTGCTCGACGCACGGAAAGAACTTTCAAATGAACTTTCTAAAACTGAAAAGTTCGTTATCAGAAAGAACTTTTAAAAGTTCAAATTCATTCATTTTAAAAAAGAGTAAGTTCACTGAAAAGTTCACAAAAAAAGAACGCGTTCACGAGAACGCGTTCTTTTTAAAAGTTCTTTCCCCAACACTGGGCTACGGTAGGGCACGTTTGGCCCTCCTCTTTAGCCTGCATAGTGATAAGAGTCACAAATTCAGATGAACCTACAATAAAAGACATCAAGAGAACATAGCATTTATAGTTAGTCGACGAGAATGGTAAAAGTAGAAAAGTAAGGGTACTTGAAGCGGGGGCGAGGCCGGAGTGACAAGTTTTTAAGATGGAGTATTTGAAGAGAGCGGTTGAGATGGTTTGGGCGTACAAATATATGGAACATGAAGAATACCGAGAAGATGGTAGAAGTGAGTTTTCTCTAAACATTCTACACGAAAATCTCAAACACACTCACAAACACACACACACACACACACACACACACACACACACACACACACACACACAAACACAATGGATATAAAAACTGAAGTGGTCAGAAGAAGAGATCAATGGATATAAAACAATATAAAATCACGCAAAGAATACTGGAGAGAGAAGAGGCAAGGAAATATGGAAGGAGGTAGAATTTGGAAGATGGCGAACATTTTAGTGAAAAGTTCAACAAGCAGCATCAGTATATACGAGATCAAAAGTACGAAACTAAAGAAGAGAAATAAGAGATTATGGATATCTTCAGTTTATTGTTGATTGTTCTGCTATTAAAAAACACATAAAAATACAAACTTTTTTATTATCAAATACGACATTCGCACAATGTACAAGACTGTCGTCCTGGGGTTGACACTTACCTCCAAACAAGGAGTCAAGGGCAAAAGCCAGCTGCTGTGCGGTGCAAGGTCGTGGTACACCTCCTACGAATACTGTCGTCCTAGGGTTGACACTTACCTCCAAACAAGGAGTCGAGGGCACTAGCCAGCTGCTGTGCGGTGCAAGGTCGTGGTACACCTCCTACGAATACTGTCGTCCTGGGGTTGAGTTCCAATGTGAGGTTCGGGCAGAAGTCCACTCCCTTCAGCGCCCAAGGGATCACCTGGAGCAAAGGAAAGATAGGGCACATGTTAATTACTTTGTTCATTTAATACATTTTCATATTTATTTAGAAATTGGGTTAGGACAGAATAAGACTAATAATTAAGACAAGAAGAGTTAGCTTTCATACCATCGTCGTTTTTGGTTTATCGATTAGGAGTAACCTCTGAACTTATATGCTACACTATAACGTTTGTGGTGACGAAGGTAGACACTCTGACTATGCCAACCCAGACTCTTCGCCGCAAGCCAAGTGAAAGCAAAGTTTCCCCTTGATCAGGTTTGTTATCAGTGATAACAATACACCAAGTCTTACCTCGCATCGCTTCCGCTCTCTATTAGCAGTCTTGACATATGAGAAGAACCGACCATTGTGCTTAGTGGCCTCTTCAAGCAAGGCTTGAACTGACGCTTCTTCCTAGAATGAGAAATAGCATTTGAAATGTGGTAATTAAGTAAAAATGTCTGCATCAAGGAAGATGACAAGTTTGTCTAAACGATGTATTAACCTATAATACACACCTGGAAATGCAGAAAGGCGAAACCCTTAGGTGGGAAAATGGCCCCGCTCTCGCTCTTATGGGGCCAGTCAACACGCAGTCGTCCATAAACGACAAAGTGTCCAATGATGTGCTCTGTAAAAAAGTGAAGAATGGCATCAGAGCAATGATCATTTTTCGTTTTTGATCAAAACAAATAAAATTTTATGTTATGTGTGATGTATATTTTTTTACACAAAGTTCACACAAAACATTATTGTTGTAATATAAACAGTGGGCCACATGACGGTATCGTCATTATTGTCCTACACATAAGCAAGCTTTAAATTAACTGTCAGCAAGTGTTAATTAAGAAAGACATATATAACCTTATGTAGACCGCTTATTAAGCATTATTTGCCAACGAGGATTAAACTCATAATGACACAAAAAGGTCATACACAAATTTATACAAATCTATGCTCGATACATTGGTTATTAATCTGTAAATTATTGGAAAAATAAAGGTTGTTGTGCATATGGTTATGTAATTTATAAACCAACGGCACATTATGGCAAACGTTGTCGTCTCCATCCACAAAAGGCCAGACATGTGAAAGGGTTTGTGCTGCCCATCATGCAGAAAAAGAGACTTAAAGATAGAGACTCTTGCAAGGTAATATCATAAAAACACTCACGGTCTGTGAAATCCGCGGGCAGGCCTCCCACGAACACCTTACGAGAATATGTCTGTGCGTTAGTCCCGGTCACATTACCTCCATTGGCCTCTTTTAGCGTCAGAACATTGAATCGGGGCTGGATATGGTTCATTCCGAGCGTCGAAGACACGGAGCGGCCACTGGCCTCCGAAATATTTGGACTATTGAATCTGCCCGGGAAGTTGTTTCCGAATGTGTAGGGCATGGAGCTGCCATTGGCCTTTGGAAAGTTCAGACCATTGAATCTGGCCTGAATATTGTTTCTTCCGAACTTGGAAGGCATCTTCATCGATACACCAGCCTCTGAGATATTCAGATCATTAAATATGGGCGGGAAGTTGTTGATTCCAGATGTGGAATTCTCGTTAAGATTGTTCAAACTGGGCGTGTCGTCGACAACATCTCTCCCAGGCGTACCCAGCATGAGTCCACGGCCTCTGATATATCGAGGAGTGCAGGGTTGTGATGGCTGCGTCGGCCCCAGAGCTCGGGCCAGCTACGGACAAAGGAAGATACGTTACCGGTGAACCATGTTCCTACACCAACTCTACCTAACAGAATCAGTAGAAAACTTTGCAACAATTGATTCTGTGACAAGTTCGCGGCGCACGTGGCGCTATATATCTTATTGGAAATTATTAGTATGGTTACTTTCTTAAAATTTGTTTAAAAAATACTTTTAGAGTGTGCATGAGATTCAAGTTTTTAAAGGGAAGAGTGCATTGTCACTTACAGGTGATGAAAACTACTCTGAATCCACATCCGGAGATTTTAAATTCACCAAAACTTTCTGGAGGATTTAATGAACCTTGAGATGTTGTCATTGATAGTTGCATTGAAGAGAATTTCTTTGAATAACACGTGCATTGAATCTATATAAAATTATTGTAACTGATTGTAAACTCAATGATATGACCTTACTCAATAAATTAATTTTTATTTAGTCTATCCTATTTAGTTTTGTAAACGTATTTAAAAAATAACACCTCTATTGCAGATCAAGGAAGGTAGTGAGAATGTACTCACCGCATAGATATCTTAACACCTATAGTAGACTAGATACGCAGTCTCCAATACCTCCGCACAGGCGCGAGTGTACCAAATTGAAGCGCCAATCTCACCCATTCAAGATGGCGGTTTGGCGTTTTAATCTATGCTTTTGCAATGCAATAAAGTACTTTACTGGATTGTTTGATATGGTTTTAGCTTGTGCAGCATGGTATATTGAACAAACAGGAACAATGCAAAGTTATTGCATAAGGGAATTTAGTAGTCATTTAGTGTTAAAGTCTAATATGCTCACCTGCCAAACTGGCGGCCATCTTTAAAAATATTTTTTCGATTAATCGCTCCCATCTAATTAACATGCAAACTCACCCATTCAAGATGGCTTCCAATTGTCCCGGAAGTGGACCGCTGACTGCTAGTCTAGCCAATTATATGGGATGTCTATGACTCACCGATGGCGCTAGATGTCCCAGGATTGTCCGACACTTCCCGAGTCTCAGACTGCGGCCGTTGTTCCAGCCGTCGTGTGGCCTTGAACAGATTATAAGAGTCCAGTCCGCGGCCATGACGAGGTCCCCTGGAGGAGGTCGTGTTGTCTGTATCGCTGTCTTCAAGAGTGACGTCACTAGTTGGTGGCACGTGGTCTCTCTCCTCAGCCAATCGCTGGCGGCGCTCGACCAACATGGCCGTCTGTTCACATTGCGATGGAAAGAACGGCGACTTTTCTGGATGGAGGAATTAAAAGACACTCTAACAATATTGCACTTGAACATTGATTGATAATTACTAATAAGGGTTTATTATAATGTGAGGGAGGTAAGAGGAGTCGCTGAGGCTGGCGCGGAGACGAGTATAGGAGCTCAGCTTTCTGGATTTTCTGGGTAAACGACTTTAAAACACCGTTTTAAATTTCCTACTAAGCTAAATAAATAATAAATCTCTGCTATCAAGGGTTACGCGTATTCCTAAATTAATTCATTGATTTTGAAATAGGGGGGAACGGGAATTTCCAGAATTGGAAGACATGTTTTGGATTTCCCATAGAACCGACGCCTTGTGCTCACATTGAGTTCGACACTGAGCTGGGCCTAGACCCTAGCCTAGAGGCCGAAATAAAGTAGGGCCTACAAGTGCTAGGCTTACTTATTCCTGAACATCGGTAGGTCTGCGTATTGGAGTATACCTATAGAACCGACGCCTAGACTGCCCATAATACTCTTTGGTGTAGCGGGATACTTGGGAAGAAATTCAAATGAATTGTACAGAAATATTATTTGCCTTACGGATGACAATAACAACTAGGCTATAACAATATTTTGTTAAGCCTATTACGGTATCCTACAAACCAACAGAAAATCTGAAAGAAAAGCATTGTTTGTTCAGAAATAATTATCTAAAATTACCAGAGAGCTGGCCCTAGGCTAGGACGTGCTGAAATAAAATACAAGTGAATTGTAGGCTTACTAATTCTTGAAGTTCGGATCGTTGAGAAGTGATTTCGTTTCATAGACATGTTGATTTTAAAGTTAATCAACACTTTTGTAACAAATTTATTACTAATAAATCAATTGAACAACCACTTAACAACCAGTAACTAAAACACGTCTTGCAGTAGTGTCACTGCAACAGGGAATGAAGGAAAACGTTCGAAATTCGAAATTCAGTAAAATAGGCGGCCTGTGCCACTGCCTGCTACAGATGTATTCAGGCGGGAAACAAGCTGTGATATATTTCGAACAAACTTTGAGCGCGGTCATTTTAGGTTCAGTGCCATTCGAAATAAATTCACAAGTCACGTTGACAGATGAGCGATCAACGGTGTAACAGGCTGTTCGAATGTTGTAATTATTGGCCAGCATGATAATTGAAAACCTGAATCCTGAACTGACGAATTTTTGCCTCACATTCGAGTTTGCTTCCCCTCGTCCCGGTCCCGGCAAAAAGCTTTTGCGACATCCATTTGTCTCGAATTAAACACAAAAATTTAAGTTACCGGTACCTCTTTTCATCCACATGCAATAAATTTATCATTATCAGTCAGTATTCTGCTAAAGGCATTGAGTGCTAAGTGCCGTTCTCTTTGAAAGTAGGCCCTATACCGCTGTTGCGGTGGCCCATTCTTGCAACGCGAGACTGCCAAAAAATCCTCTTTACCGTGGAATATTAGTTATATTATACTTAATGGTCATACTCGGCCGTTCCAGATTGTATTAGTCTTATGAATAAACTATTATAGACCTACTACTACCTATCGGCAAACCGCAATATGGCACTGATATGATGATGAATAGTCCTAGGCCCTAGGCCTATTCTTCCCATAAACTCTGCTGCAATAGGCGTATTATGATCATGTGCATAATACCAAGGGTAACATTTATAGGGCTACCAATATTGTACTCTTGATAATGTATTGTGGAAGTAAAACATCAATATCATTCTATTTATAGCATAGGGCCATAGGGCATAGGCTTAGGTCATCAATACAAAATGTGATAGGCTTACTAATGCTTGAAGATCGTATCTTCATAGGAAATAGAGATCTTGGGTTCTTTCGTTCCATGTTAAAATATAAAAAAGTCTCAGAAGATCTACTATTAACGAAAACTATTTAAATTTTAATGTAATACTTAGGGCTAGACTAGAATTCACTTTGAAACCAGATCGCTCAAGCCACGAGCACCTTGCGACAAGCAGAAAACGTTCGAAATTGAGAAAATCAGCCCGATGTCACCGCCTACTATAGTATTGACTGGTTACGCGAAGAAAGCGAGCTGGCAGCGGCAAAGTCACGTTGACTGATGAGCGATGAGAGACAGCTAGGTTTAAGAGACAGGCTTGTTTTATTGTATTAATTAATTGCCTGCTACTCCAGTTTTCCTATGGAAAATTCTTCCAGATCCTCACAATATATTCATCAACCACAGGTTTCTTCATATTTAAATCTAAATCGCCAAGTGGACATTCGCGAGCGATAGTGGAGCGGCTGGCGCAAGGAGTTCTAGCTAGTGATTTGACCTCGGGAATATTCCCGGGAAAATTCCTACCATAAATTTAAATTCCCTTAGCCCTTACCCTAGACATAAATATTATTAGCGCTATTTATTAGGGGTGTGCTAATAGTGATTTTCAGGCTAGAATCGAATATTGAATATTTTTTCTTCACGAATATAATATGCGGAATACCGAATTACACAACAGAGCATTGTTTTAAATCCTCGCCTATGGAGGATAGACTAATGATAGCCTAGGCCTAATCACAAAATTGGAATCCACTTTTGGGCCCTAGGCGCTGCCGCGTTAGGACTCATTGTCAGGTTGATTTTCATGCAATGTCTAGGCCTAGGCAAGACCTAGGAATGACCTAGGCCTGGATCCATGTTTGTAAAAGTTCTACTTGGCCTAGCATTATAATTATTATATAAATAATAAAGTATTTAATGTTAAAATAATACTTTTTGAGGTTTTGTGGTCATTTTTGGGCTTTGAGCGAAAATTACCGCAAAATTCCCTCTTAAAATTCCTCGAAAATTAATTCCCGGAATTTAGCCATCACTAGGAGGAATCAAGGGACTGCAATGATCATTTCGAGATAGCTGTCTTTCGCTAATGGATATTAACATCAGAATAATATAATAACTATGAAATAGTATACATGTTACATACTCAGTTACAGAACTGTTTTTTAGTGGGGGACTTCAATTTAATGCCGACAAGCTAACCCTGTAGGCGCCGACACCATCGAGGAGCGAACACTTGACCAACTAGAACACCGATCAACCAAGCCCTAGACTCGGGGTGTATATAAAAATAAGAGTGATGCCTTACTGATGCTTGATTGTCGAATTCTGATTGGAAAACGATCTACTATCTGCGGGAAGCTCTTTCGCTCCATGTTGATATTATACTTTTATTCACAATTAATAAACTTTTAACAAGAAAGTATGAGAAACTTTAATGTAAACGGTGTCACTATCAATTAACTATCAAACAAGGCACGTGTACTAGCGAGCAACTTATGACACAGGAAAACGTTCGAAATTGAAGAAAATGCCGGCCTGTGGTCACTGCCTGCTACAGAATGTTTTGAGGCGAGAAACAGGCTGTGATATATTTCAAACGAAATTTAGCGCGGGAATTTCAGAGCCATTTTGTTCAATAGGGAACCTAAGTGGGCGTTGTCCGGTTCTCTCCGGTCAGCGTGGTATAGGCGATTAACCCGTGCTAAATGTTTCGTAAGCGATAGCGCGAGAACCCGACCACGGACCGGAATTATATTCATACTGTAAGATAATATAATCTTTCCTCTTTGCGTGGATATACATAACTCTGCTCTATCACAAATATTAATGACATTTGTTTTGAGTTGAAGTGAACTCTACATTTACACTGTTGCCAAACCTTCCAAACTGCTCGTGAAAAAGCACGTAAAAACATTTTGTCCGTGGCATCAGCATAACATTTGGTATCCGACTTGCTTTGTGGCTACTGTGAGGTCACTGGGTTGTACTAGATTATACATTACTAATAAAATATCCTTTAATGTGCCAACAAAATCTTGAATGCGAAGTACATTTAGCAACCATGGACAGGCGCGTGGTATGCGAGGATGCCACAGCTGCACACAACGTGGCTGCGTCTCGCTTAGGTTGCCGCTCAGTCAGAGTACATTTGCGACAGCGCGCAAACATGGGTCCATTTAACTCATAATAGTTTGAATTTAGAAAGCGTCATCGAGCAAAGTAGAATGCCATCATCTTCATCACAAAATTATGCATCTTGCGATGGTATTGGTTTAGATTTCTTTTGCGCGAGTCAAAAGATACGGCGAGTTACATTTTCGTACCATGCTAATTCTTATGGGCGCTGAGACCAGAGAGAACCAATTTCCTTCCCGCCTTCAAAACTTAGGTTCCCTATTCTTAGACAGATAAGGTGCAATTAATTGATTGAAAAGACTAGATTCACGAACATGCCAAAAGTCCAGAAATTAAGAAATCTATCCCGACCATTTTTTTTATTTCTGGGCTGTAGGCTACATTAAATACTATCAATATTCCACGTACAGCAAGTGATAGTGTTTCGCGACCAACCGAATATAAGCATCACTTTTCTGTCCGTCCGTCTGTGCGTGTGTCACGTCTCGCGATAAAAACCGAACACGACGTCTGATCGACATGCGGTTTTTTGTTGGCATTGTCCTTGATACGAATGTTTTGGGTGTTCCTGGGTGTATGGGGGGCGTGGCTCCCCCAAGAAAGTTTGAAAATGTTTTACCCCGCGCCTCCACCATTTTGAATGCGGGAACCCACCAAATGATCAACGCACGGCCAATATTTGTGTATTCTTCTATCAACGATATCCGTTGATTAAGAATCATCGCTCCCTGTATGAGTCGTAAAGCAATAGTGTGGTGTAGGCTGGACACTAGATATAGAATAGGACTAGGATAAGTCCACATATCCTAGCCTAAGCCTAGCTCCTAGGCGTATGACGCGGTATGAGTGCAATTAAATAATCAAATAGCCTATACACAACTTAGGACGAGCACTGGGCTATCCCGGCATTAAGATTAGAGTCAAACAAATCATTGTAGAAATCAATATGTAGACTTGCGTTTGATCTTCCATAGTTTCAACTTTCCAGACACAATAACGTGGGGTGGACCTGCCTACAAGAATCCATGAACACTAAGGTCTACCCAAACTGTTATCTGTGCTAGGACTCATATACATCCCTAGCCAGATGGCCGAATGAAATACATTTGATAGGCTTACTTATACTTGAGGATCGGATCCTTGGGAAGTGGTTTCGTTGCATGTTTGCTTCAAGTACTTTCAACAATTAATATAAACTAATATATGTGCTAAACTTCACTCTTTCAATCAGTAACGCTCGAGGCACGTCTTCAAGTGAACACGTTGCGACAAGGAATGAGACATGCAGAAAAACGTTCGAAATTCGAGGTTTCCAGCGCCTACTAGAGAGTGGTTATCCGGGAAACAATGTTTAGAAGGCTCAGTCACGTTGGTAGATGAGCGATCACTGATGTAGTCATTGCATTGAAGATTACGTGTTTTGTCTTTTTGCACTACTAAAACCCCGTAGGCCTTATGTGGGATTTGAACCCACGAGCTTTTTTGAAATTCTGAACAATGTCTGTTTGTCTGTCTCTCTGCCTGTCCGTCTCTCAGTCTGTCTGTCTGTCTGTATGTCCGTCCGTTAGTATGTCCTTCCATCTCTGCCTGTCTGGTTGTTTTCTGTCAGTCTTCCATGTCCATGACATTGACAGTTCTTAATTTCCAAGAGTTTCCACTTTCCTCTGACAGGGAACGTGAACGGTCTGGATTGACGCTTTTCAAATACTATTACACCCCACCCTAAAGGGCATGAATTAGGTCTAGGGAGGCATTATCTGCACCTACTTCACTGTACGGACGGCCAAATCTGTTTATGTTTTCTTATTACTTTTCTGTTTGAGAACAACAGCAAACATTTATCCCATCATTATGGTTCAGAAGATGTATTTTGTGTTTTGTCAACTGAGGCACCGTTCACCTCAAGTCCAATCATTCATTGTCTTTGAGTATTGAGTCGTGTGCGAAAACATGAGAGCTCTGCTGTTCACATCAACTGGTACTTAGGGTGGTACTTGGGGAAACGTCCCATTTCTTTTGCAGCACCCCCACAATATAATTCACGAGCCGCCACTGCTGCAATGGCGAACATTTTTGTGTTCAACGGTTTAGCATGACTAGTTAAAGGGGTACGTGGGTATAGTCAGTGGTGTCCTAATTGATTGTGTATAATGGGAGTCTGGGGGGGGGGGGGGGGGGGCACTAGCTATAATGCTGGTCTGGGACGCACTGCCCGGATTTTTTTCCGATTGTTAGAATGTGAGTGTATTTAAATGATGTATGAAAAAGTTGCAAAATAAGACAAATTTCTCAATATCTATATAATATTTCAATACCCACCTCATATCAACAAAAGTTGTGCCCTTCCTCGCCCGACTCTGACCAAATTTGGGGGGACACTCACATTTTCTGAACCATAAAGATAAGATAAATTCAGTTTGTTGTTCTAAAACAGAAAAGTAATTAGAAAACATAAACAGAATTGGCCGTACAGTGGCGTACGAGCAGATTATGCCCCTCTAGACCTAATTCATGCCCTTTAGGGTGGGGTGTAATAGTATTTGAAAAGTGTAAATTCAGACCCGGACCGTTCACGTTCCCTGCAGTCAATGTCTTGGACATGGAAGACAGACAGAGAGACGAGAGACGGCAGCAGAGACAG